>RXPK01001052.1:0-75131 GCA_004143645.1 Protaetia brevitarsis | reverse complement strand
GAAATTAATTAAATTCATCAAGAAGGTGTACCAACCCACAACCCATGTTTTTTAGCAAAATTAAAAAAAATATACTGTTTAGAAATATAGAGAATTCTGAATAAATAAAAATTTCACTCACCAAAAACAATTTCCACTGCATCTTATATAGCATGATTTGGATTAGAAAGAAATCTTGCAAAAACGACCAAAATTTACAATACAAACTGTAATCAATAACAATATTCTTCTTATCCACGAGTCAATCTCTGTAACGAACTCAAACAGCTTCAATACAATATCCGTCACATTCAAATTCAATCAAAACAATATCAAACCCGATCGCTCGAAAATGGGAGAATTTTGCTAGAAACAAAAGACGCCACAAAATACGTAGGCTAATGGACAGACTCCGTAACAAAACGATTGCACATCCTCAGTAGGTTATTTTGCACGACACGAAGAATAACTCTCTCCATACGTTCACTCGTCCTCAAGACAAACGTAAAACTCCGCAAACTCCATGTGAGCGACTCAAAATATCTCCCAAAAAACTAAGGCATGGTAGCGGTAGTAAGTCCCTGTCTGCAGGTGGCGATACAAGAATAACACAAATCTTGGCAGACGGATACTCGCTTCTTTCTCGAGGTACTACCACAAACATCGGAAACACTTGACGAGAGGCGATTTTAATCGATTTTCTGTTTGTTAAAGACCGATTTTCGCTCTAATACTGATAATCTTCTGGTGGAAGGCTCGTGAAAGCGTGCTGAAAAAATATTATTACGATTAAATTGCGAGTTATTTTTGAATTTTGTTTACCCTGTATTCGTTCCGTAAAGATTCGAAATCAAGCATTTTTAGATAAATACAGTTGCGAAGTTTATGATTAACTAATAATATCATACAAGTTCTATATTATTTTTATTTTAAAGAGGTTATTATTTGGTAATAAAGTAAACATTATTTAGATTTGTGAATTTGAAAGGTTAGAAATCTATGGTTTTGGTAAAAATAGAAAAATAAAAACGGAGCATCTGTCATATGTTGCCATCGTCTACAATCTATCATAAACTAAAATATGAAGAAACTATGATGAGAATTATCTTAAAAAATAGATTTTACGTATTGTTCTAATTATATTTCCTTTTATTGTAAAGAAGGTTATTATTTGTTATAGAGCACCTAAACAATTATCTCAACTTGTAAGATTAGAAAAAGCAGCATCTGTTCTATGTTGCCCTCTGTACAAATTCCCTCGATCACTAAAAATATGAAGGGAACTGTAATGAAAATACCTTATAAAATGGATTTTATAGTACATTTTCTGTTATTTCTTTATCATAAAGAAGTCATTATTGGTTGTAAAGCATGTAAACGATTATCTTCAATTTGAAAGGGTTAGAAAATTTTTGTTAAAACAGAAAACGGAGACAACTGTCAATGTGTTGCCATCTGTTCATAATACTCTCATAACTAAACTATGAAGGAAACTGTAAACAAATTACATTAAAAAAAGAATTTTACAGTACTAACTTGAACCATTATTTTTTTTATTTATTACAGAAAATTATTATTTATTAATAAAGCACGTCAATAATTATTTTTAATTTGAATGGTTAGAAATCTATGGTTAAAAATTAGAACAAGAGCACACCTGTGTGTTGCATCTATACATATCTTTTATAACAAAATATGAAGGAAATGTAATAAATAATTAGTGATTCACATTATAGATTGTATCAAATTTTAAGTTAATAGAACATATACGAGATGGCAACACATAAAATTATATAATTTTAATCTTTTTATTTTTATTAAAAGTGTTTTTTCATGGCGGGCGCGTTTAAATTACTAGAATTGTTTTGTGGTGTATGAAATTCGAAAAAATACAAAAGAAAATACGTTGAAGAAATCTTTCTTATCGTATTGAAAGGGATATTTAAACGCATTTTTATAGGTATATACTTTATTTTAAATAAATAATTTTTGCATATATGTATAACTAACAACTTAAGTACACAATACATATTACATTTCTTTCAATATACAATAATAGTGGGGGGAAACATTATACATATTTTGGTACTTTATGAGTGTATATTTTAGGCATACGGAATTCAACCATAAGTAACAAAATAAGAAGATTTCAGGTGTGATTTAAATTGTATTGTCTTATCGATTATAAGTCTTTTTTGTTTGCGTATAATAATATTTTTAAACTTTCAAAGAGTACTTTTGTAATTTGGTTTTTTTTTTCTAGTTAACTTACTGGACTTCGAGTATTTCAAAGTTATAAAATGAAAAGGATCAACATTAACAATAAGAAGAGATCTACAATCACTTAAATATCTTTCTTTTTTATATATAATCAGTACTGCAAAAATATAATTATTGCTATTAGATCATTGTAATGAGATTTAAACTTGTTTGGCACATTTCTTATTTTTACAAACGCTCCTCAATATATATACACATTATTAATATTTTTGGCACAATCGTTTTCTTTCGCGTAATTCCGGACGGTTGGCGAAACTGTCTGTCAAACGTCAAACGTTCGCCTTCAGTCCGATTCGTCTTTCTTCTTCCGTAACTTACCCTCGCGCTGTATCGTCTTCGTCACTTGTTCTACGCACTCCCCTAGCTCGGTTTGGTCGTCCTGAAGCATATTCGAGAGGGTCATGATGTAATTGCAAGCCACCCTCAGCACCGAGAGTTTTGACAGTTTCTGGGAGTGCGAGTAGGCTGGTATGGCACGACGTAACGTATCAAAGGCGGCGCTGATTGTATGGACGCGTGTTCTTTCTCTAGCGTTGGCTTCTATTCGCCTCTCTCTGGTCATGTTCTTGTAGTTTCTTTGTTCCTTGCGGGATTGTTGTAATCTGGAATTAATTAAAAGTGATTTCGATGAGAATATTGATGTAAGTGTTGAAAAATGATGTGATTTTGACAGTTGTTAAGGTGTATCGTTTGACAGCTGTCAAAGTAACCGGTGTGAAGTTAGCAATTGATTTTTTTTCGGTAAAATGAACTCCAAATATAAAATATATACAACGTGTGTATAATTGTCGCAAAAGCTACACGTAGCGACATACTTCCTCGTTTCTGAATCGAAAATCTAAATGGAAAATATTGTACTATGCTTCATAAGTCTTCACGAGGTTCTTGAAGTTCGGTTTTTTAGTTCCTTAATAAGCGTTGTGTTCGTTATTTGTCGGTATAGATAGCTGCAATTTTGAATTTAGACGATTTCTTATTCCTGTTTTTTCGTAAACAGTTCTTTTTGATTTTAGAGCCTGGTTTCAACATTTCTTCATAAGCATCCTCTCATGAAAAACACATTTGGCAACATTGTAGGGACAATGACTTTGTATTCTAATTTGATTTCAATCAAAACATTACTGTCAAATTTTGACATTAAGTCTGAAGTGTCAATTTTATGCAAGCTCTGCTCTTTTTCGTGATTACTCGTATTCTCTTGATTAGTTTTTTCTGTTTCAGTGTTTTTATCGTTCTCGTATTATTGTTTTGTTTATTTACAATTGTTTTTATATTTAATGGAATATGCCGATATGTATATGGTATACGTTTTTGTAATGAAATGCTAACATGGCAGAACAGGAATATCGCGTACATTTTCCAAACCGGAGACATCCTACAGGAAACGTATTTTCGACGGCTGGACAACGTCTACGTGAAACTGGTTCGTTTAAGAAAAGAAATGCCAACGCTGGTCGACCTAGACAACGGCGTACATTACAACTGGAAGAGGAAATTCTAGACTCAGTAATGAAGATCCCTCCGTCAGTACTCGACAGTTGGCGTCCACATTCATATACCGCAGTAATAAGACCGTTCATTTGGTTCTACGTGAAAACCTTCTTTATCCATATCGTATAACTAAGGTGCAGCCGCTCTATGAAAACGATAACATACACCGTTTAAACTTTTGTCATAGTATCTTAAATAGGATTCAAGAAGATGGCGACTTTTTAAGAGGTGTTCTTTGGACCGACGAGTCTATGTTTACCAGAGATGGTGTACTCAATACCCATAATTTTCACCATTGGGCAGATGAAAATCCTCATGCGTTTCGGGAATACGGTCACTAAAGAAAGTTTTCAGTTAATGTTTGACTGGGTATAATAAATCACCGTGTCATTGGGCCAATCTATCTACCAAATCGACTTGATGCCAACGGGTATTTAAATGTATTAGAACAAGTTATTGACGAGATGCCATTGAATATACGCCGTAACATGTTTTACATGCATGATGGAGCTCCGGCACATTTTCTCGTAATTGAGAGAGAGTGGTTGATGAACACTTCCCTAACAGGTGGATTGGCGCGGTGGTCCTATCTTATGGCCTGCAAAGTCTCCGACCTAAATCCTTTAGACTTTTTTGTTTGGGGTTTCATAAAGGTGAAAGTTTACGCAACACCTCCACAAGACGTCGACGAAGTTATAGGACGAATTAACGCGGCAGTATTAGAAATTACACCGGAAAGGCTTGAACAAGTAATACAGACAATACCTCGTACATTGCAAATGTGTTTACAAACAGACGGATATCAATTTGAACATATGCGTAGGTAATAGTGTCGCTAATTTATTACAAGAGATGCGCTCGAAAAATCAAAACTACTAATTCTGTTTTAATAAAGCTTTCTTGTTGCTTTTCCCTATGTATCATTTGTGTTATCTAATTTGTCATTTGTAATTCTGGTCTGTCAATTTTGACAAGTATTGTAACTACTATTACGGTAGTATGCGACTACAGTGTTGCCAAATGTATGTTACTTTCAAGTGGCTCCTGAAGACGCATGAAGCATAGTACCATATTTTACCATTTAGATTTTCGATTCAGAAACGAAGGAAGAATGTCGCTGCGTATAGCTTTTGCGACAATTTATACACACGTTGTATAAATATACCCAAAATTAACAAAAAAATGCACTTTCCAATAAGATATAGCAATAAACTAAAATTTGTTGTCCAAGGTAATTATTGACATGGTTTAGTGATTCTTTTGCTGTTTATTTACCTTGGGAAAGCATCGGCAGATGTCCTCAACATCCTCTCAGCATCCCTAGACGTCATATGCGCAACTGCGGGTGCAGAGGTACCTGAGATTCTCCACCGTCGGTGGCGGATGGATAGGAACTCTAACATGTCTTCGATTTTAACTTTAACTTCAATATCACAGTGTTGTTTCTCTTCCTTCCTCTTCACCAGAGCCACCGGTTCGGAGTCGGGCGACGGAGATCGTTTTATGGGGGACGGAGGCCTGAAATACGCGTGAGGCATCTCCTTGACGTCTTGGCACTTGTAGGAGTCGACGCCTAGGTGTCCCAACGGTGTCGGGGCGTGCAGAAATAACGGTGTGGTGGAAGGAGTTTCGATTTTCAGGGCGGGCGCCCTGCTCCAAGGTCGGAAGGGTTGCGTTTGGGTTTGAAGCACATTCTCTTCTTCAGCGGGCCCTCTTGGACGCGGCGGGGCTCCGCGCACTTGCGCTTGTTCCTGATGCAGATGGCTTCGACTTTCACCTCGACGCTGTCCTCGCTGCTGTCGGTGGGGGAGTGGATCCCTTCGGGGAAGTCCTCGTCGACTGGGGGACAGAGTCTGTCGATGTGGTCCATGACGTCCTGATCTGTAAAGGAAAGAGTCACTGTGAATTTCGGTAAAAAAAAAAGACTAGTGAGTGTTGAGTCACGGTTTTTATTGTGATCGAAGTAACAAATCGTTCATTAAATCACATATCATAGTTGGTACTATTTGAGTATTACGTAAAAAATTTTCATATGTAAATGATTTTGGTATACTGGATATGCAAATTCATTTGTTCATTTTAAATCTAAAATAGCAAGTGCTATCACATTTCTTATTGAGATAAAAATGTAGCAAGTGCGATCGCTAAATCGTAGTGTGTTAAAAAGGAACAATTTCGTTCACTAAATCACGTTATTATTTCGGTATATAACTGGTACAATTACATACAAAATTTGTTAATTCTAAAAAAATAGCGAATGTTGTCACGATTTCTTTATGATGCCAAAACTAACGGGTTCGATCACTAAATCACAGGTTGGTGTTATAAAAGGTATAATAATATACTAAGTTTGTTAATTCTAAGCGAAATAAATGGTTAATGTTGTCACAGCTTTTATTGTGATGCTAAAAGTAACGGGTTTGATCACTAAATCACAGGTTATAATCTTGCTATACACAGTTTGCTAATTCTACAAAATAGCAAAAGTTGTTATGGTTTTTTATGATAATAAAACTAACAGGTTCGGTCACTAAATCACAAGTTATTATCCTGGTATATGATAAGTGTAGTACAGAAGCACGGAAGCGCGGACTGGAAATAAACCAGCAAAAATCAAAATTAATGGAAATATCTAGAAAGAAACAGTTAGATGGCAAAACGGACACCACAGTGGGAGAATACACATTTGAAAAGGTAAAGAACTTTAAATACCTCGGCGTTATAGTGAACAACAGAAATGAAAGAAGCACCGAGATCGAGCACAGAATACAAGCGGGATACAGCGCATTTTATAAGTTTAAACAACTTATTATGAATAAAAGAATCAGTAAAAGCACAAAACTGAAATTATACAAAAGCGCAATAAGACCAGTAACACGTATGCGGCGGAACCATGTCCTACACTGGCAAAGATGAAAAACAAATTAAGGTATTCGAAAGGAAAATCAAAAGGAAAATATACGGAGCAGTAGAGATATTTGACGGGGAATACGAGACTAATGAATTTCGAAAGTCGACAACAAATCTTGGGGAGAAGATATTGTTAGATTAATCAAGGCGCAACGTCTGAAGTGGACGGCCATATAAATCGAAAGGGAGAACAATCACTGCTAAGAAAGTAACGAGTGGAAAGCCCATGGGAAATAGACCAAGAGGAAGGCCCAATCAAGGGGGAAGATCAAATAATCGAGAACATGAGGACTTTAGGAATAAAGGATGTGAGAAGGAAAATGAAAGACAGGCAACTGTGGAGAAGAATATTATGAGGCAAAAAGAAGTGCTAGATGTGACCTTACCAAGAAGGAATTAGGTGGAGTGACCATCCACCAAGTAACCAAATCGGTCTGAGGAGCTCCCGTGAGCGGCTAACAAATTCCGTTAGGAATGTATGCCTTATATATACAGTGAGGTCGTAAATGTCCCCCCCCCCTGATAACTTTTGAATGGTATGAGATAGAGCAATGAAACAAAACCAAGTGAAATAAAGATAATTTGTGATTTTTTGCCTATAGAAATACGCACATGCTTCTGATGTAAAATAGAGGGCGTAGCTATCTTAAAATTTTAAATGGAAGTAATCTCATTTAGAAGCTCATTTGTTAGATATTTCTATTACTTTTATGGCAATGCAAACAGTTTTACGATTTTCGAAATTTTACCAACTTATCCAAGATTAATAATTGGAGTACTTTACGTTACTTTTCTATAGCCTCGTCATAAATATTGTGGTTTTGTGACTTAGGAAGCGATTGCTGTAAAATATGAATATTTACAATATGACGTATTTTGCAAAATTTAGCAAAGAGTGTCTTATCTGTCAGTGTATTGTCATGTGTGTGGGTGTCTATGTAACAGATTATGTAATTACAGGTTTCTGTACACTATATCCAAAAAGCGAATACGAGGGCTATCGAAAAAGTAACGTATGTACTCCAGTTATTAATCTTGGATAAGTTGGTTAAAATTTCGAAAATCGTAAAACTGTTTGGATTGCCATAAAAGTAATAGAAATATCTTCCAAATGAGCTTCTAAATGAGATTACTTCCCATTTAAAATTTTAAAGATAGCTACGCCCTCTATTTTACATCAGAAGCCATGTGCATATCTCTATAGGCAAAAAATCACAAATTATCTCTAATTTCACTTGGTTTTTGTTTCATTGCTCTATCTCATACCATTCAAAAGTTATCAGGGGGGGGGGGCCATTTACGACCTCACTGTATATATATATATATATGATAAGTGTAATTTTATACACAGTTTGTTAATTCTAGATGAAATAAATGGTGAATGTTGTCACGGTTTTTAATAGTTTCAGATTATAATCTTGGTATATGATACATGTAATTCTATACACAATTTGCTAATTTTTGGCGAAAAAACGGTTTTTGTTTTTGTGACAGAAATAACACGTTCAATTACTAAATCACAGGTTAGTATCTTGGTGTATGATAAGTGTAATTTTATTCAGTTTGTTAATTCTAGACAACAAAATAGCAAATGTTGCTGCGATTTTTTATGATGACAAAAGTAGTAAGTAAGATCACCAAATCACAGGTTATTATTTTGATGTATGACAAGTACAATTATATTGTACAGCTTGTTGATTGTAGACGAGAAAATAGCGAATGTTGTCAGGGTTATTATTATGATGCTAAAAATAACAGGTTTGATCACTAAATCACAGGTTATTATTTTGGTGTACGATGGGTGTAATTCCATACACAGTTAGTCAATTCTAGATTACGAAATAGCGAATGTTGTCACGGTTTTTATTATAATTCCAAAAGTAACAGGTTCGATCACTAAAGCACAGGTTGCTATTTTGGTGTATGAGAGGTAGAACTAATGTACTAAGTTTGTTCATTCTAGATGAAATAAATAGCGAATTTGATGATGATTTGTTCGTAGCCGTTAATGCTATTTTTATGTTTTTTCTTTTTTCGTGAGTTAGCGGCTGGTTTCTATATAATGAATTAATTTTGTTAAGTTTCTAAATTGACTAACAACATGTTTCAATAATTTTAATTAAAATATGTAATTTTTAAATAAGTTTTAAAATGTCAGTGTGATTGTCCCTAAATGTATAAAAAAAATTAAGTTATAATAAACAATTTTCTGAGGAAGACAACAATAATAAAGTTTGTCGAAACGTAAAATGAAGAGTTTGATTGTTTAAAAAAATTTAATTCATTATATAGAAACCAGCCGCTAACTCACGAAAAAAGAAAGAACATATAAATAGCGAATGTTGTTATGGTTTTTATTATGATGCTAAAAGTAACAGGTTTGATCACTGAATCACAGGTTATTATTTTGGTGTATGATAGGTGCAATTCTATACACAGTTTGTTAATTCCAGATAAGAAAATAGAAGATGAAACGGTTTTTATTATGATGCCAAAAGTAACAGGTTTGATCATTAAATCACAGGTGACTATTTGGGTATATGGGAGGTAGAATTATATACTAAGTTTGTTCATTCTAAATAAAATAAATAGCAAATCTTACGGTTTTCACTATGATGATAAAAGTAACGGGTTTGATCACTAAATCTCAGGCTATAATCTAGGTATATGATGCATGTAATTCTAAACACAGCTTGTTACTTCTTGACGACAAAATAGCAAAAGTTTCACGGTTTTTTTTATGATGACAAAAGTAACAGGTACGATCACTAAATCACAGGTTATTATTTTGGTGCATGAAAAGTATAATTCTACACTGAGTTTGTTAATTCTACACAACAAAATTGCGAATTTAGTCACGGTTTTTATTACGATGATAAAAGTAACAGGTTCCATCACTAAATCGCAGGTTATTATCTTCGTATATGATGGGTATAATTCCATACACAGTTTTTTAATTGAAAATAGTAAATGCTGTTACAGTTTTTTGTTTATAAACAAAAATAATAGGTTCGATCACTAAATCACAGGTTATTATTTTGGTATAGGATAGGTAGAATTATATATTAAATTTGTTCATTCTAGCTAAAATAAATAACGAATGTTGTTGCGGTTTTTATTATGATGCCAAAAGTAACAGGTTCGTTCACTAAATCACAGGTTATTATTTTGGTGTATGATAGGTGCAATTCTATGCACAGTTTGTTAATTACAAATAAGAAAATACAAAAATGTAACGGTTTTTATTATGATGCCAAAAGTAACAGGTTCGATCACTAAATCACAGGTTACTATTTTGGTATAGGAGAGGTAGAATTATATATTAAATTTGTTCATTCTAGCTAAAATAAATAACGAATGTTGTTACGGTTTTTATTATGATGCCAAAAGTAACAGGTTCGATCACTAAATCACAGGTTATTATTTTGGTGTATGATAGGTGCAATTCTATACACAGTTTGTTAATTCCAGATAAGAAAATAGAAAATGTAACGGTTTTTATTATGATGCCAAAAGTAACAGGTTTGATCATTAAATCACAGGTGACTATTTGGGTATATGAGAGGTAGAATTATATACTAAGTTTGTTCATTCTAAATAAAATAAATAGCAAATGTTACGGTTTTTACTATGATGACAAAAGTAACGGGTTTGATCACTAAATCACAGGCTATAATCTTGGTATATGGTACGTGTAATTCTACACACAGCTTGTTACTTCTTGACGACAAAATACCAAAAGTTGTCATGGTTTTTTTTATGATGACAAAAGTAATAGGTACGATTACTAAATCACAGGTTGTTATTTTGGTACATAAAAAGTATAATTCTATACTGAGTTTGTTAATTCTACATAACAAAATTGCGAATTTAGTCACGGTTTTTATCACGATGACAAAAGTGACAGGTTCCATCGCTAAATCACAGGTTATTATTTCCGTATATGGTAGGTATAATTCCATACACAGTTTTTTGTTTATAATGACAAAAATAATTGGTTCGATCACTAAATCACAGGTTATTATTTTGGTGTATGATAAATAATAGGCTAATAACTCTATGCACTCATCACAGATTGTTATTTTGGTATACGATTTGTATAGAAAATGTGTTCAATGTAAACAACAAAATAAGGAATGTGGTCATGATTTTTCTTGTAATAACAGGCTGTCATTTGAATATATGTCTGGTACAATTGTATGGTATAATACATTTATTCATCCTGATAAGATTGTGTAGATCAAAAAAACAGCTTGTAAAAATGACATGTTTATCGAGATTAGAATGTTTTGAAAAATGAGAAAATTGGTTAAGTAAAAGCTAATTTAATTTTCAAAGCTCCACATTGCAGTAGTCATTCATAAGCACAAAAACGAGATACTTATTAATTCATGGCAACATCCATTGTATAAAGGAATCTATGTACTGGAAATATTGAACCTCATCTAACACAGTGTTAGCAAAATAATAATAAACAAGTAATTTCTAGGTAATTTTGTATGAAAGAATGTTATCACAACAGTCATTCTATTCATTCTCGTATATGTAGGTATATACATAGTGCAGTAATTCATGACTGGCAGGTGCTTTATTTTCGAATAATTGCTCATGTTTTCATGCCCAAGACACATGTATATATTCCTTTCCTTTCACCGCAATTTATCAATGGCTCGCTATTTCATTTCGGTACTTTTTTATCTTTTAGTGACTATCATCAATTGTATATTAAAGAATTAATTTCACAAAGGATGAGTCTACAAAGCCCTTTTTTTCGAATTTGTATATTAACTTAAAATGTATGAGTAAAAGCTCTTTATAAATGATTATAACAAATTAGAAAAAAAAAGTTAAACAATGGCTTTAATATTATCTACCTTTTTGGGTAGTGTCAGTATTGAGTTTTGTTTTCCCCAAATAATAGTTTAATTTTCTATCAGTTAATATGTAATTTCCAAAATATGATTTATTATATTTATTTTGAAAATCACTTCGTACCCAGTGAACCAAATTCAAATTTCCCGCAATTATTTTAGTAACTTCAATATTAAAGCATGAAATTACCTAGGATTTTGTGTTAGATTAATAGTTATTTGAACACCTTTAAGTTGAAGTTACTAAAAATAATTGCAGGAAATTTGAATTTGGTTTACTGGGTAATCATTATTAACTTTGTCGAATATTAAAAAAGTACCCTTGAAATTTCGAAGATTTTGAGATGCTTTACTATTTGTAAAATTGATTCATTTGATATAGTATTAATTTGCTTACTATACAATTTCTTCAATCTTATCACTCTTCCAATAACGGAGCTTGAACAAAAATACTTAAAATAGCACTTGTGAAAGCATCCACCATCATTTATGAACACTAGCATACATAAGAAAATAACATGTTAAGTAAATAACAGGTGTTAATTAAGTACATTTTTTTTAATTATTTGCTTGAAAGGATAATTGAATAGTGTTATGGAACAAGTAACCAAAGAAAACCATCTTGCTGGTCGATTGTAAAAGTAAATGATAATAATGAAGATTAGGAGATATTGTTGTGTGAAAACATTTGCATTTGTCATTCTTTAAAAACTATGTGGCGTTTTTTGGATTGACAGTTGTGATATTCATATGTTTTTAGGATTGTTTTCCATAGCTACGTGTTTCTTGTAGATTATAGTAGGTGTTTTTTTTTAACAACGGTATCTTTAATTTCTGTAAAAGTTATGTCATAATTATAATCCATGTTTTTGACTCTGTATGAGTAAATTATAGCATGGTAAATGATAGGAAAAAGGTCCAATTTCTCACAAATTCTTTAATATCGTGCAACCGGTTTCATCCACTTAAGGAACATCTTCAAGTCAGCTGAAGAAATCCAACAAGAAATTAATATTATATGATTAATTAAAATTGAAGTTAAAATGAAAAATAAAATGGATGAAAATGTGTAAATTACATAGCGTACAAAAAATAATTAATTAATAATTTAGAAAATGTATAAGGGAAATAAAAAGATATAAAGAGAAATTATTGCAATACTTACAATCACGCGCGTATACAATTATTAATTAGTAAAAATATTAGGGGGGAAAATCTGGAAGAACTCAACTACGCCATCTGCATGTAAAAGGTAAAAGATCAAAGAGTTAAAAGCGAAGAGTAAAATAAAGGAAACTGTAAATATCGTATGTGTAACCGGGCTACTGTCATCTTTCTAGTAATGTTTTGAATGTCAGATTATAACTGGAAATAATCTGTGTGCATTGAGAGAACATTCTTTACCCTCAATTTGATGCCTTACAGTTCCTAAAGCTTACAAGTTATTTAGAAAGAGTCCAGCTTTACCGATATGCAAAATTTGAAAACCATTTTGTATGTCGAAAGTATCTTTATTGTCTTTAAGATGCTTTCCAAGCAAGGACTCCTCCGTCATTCCCGGCTTGGAGCACCTCAGATGTTCTTTTATACGGGTTTCAAAGTTCCTAAAGGTTCTCCCCAGATGATTGCCCAATGACTTAGTTGTATTACCAAGTTAACTCATTGTTTATCTGCAATCGCAAAGAACTGTGGTAAATAATTGTTTTTTGTTTTAGGGTATTGATACAAGAAGAATTGTGCCCGCTTTATATTCGAGATGATCTGTTAACATTAAAGTTAATTCTTCCCTTCTACATGTACCACAGTAACTCATAATTAACGCAATCTAAAATTCGAAATCAACTATATGATTATCTGCTAGGAAAACATATTTTCATTAAAGTGAAGTCCCCAGTATTCCACATGGTAAATAATTTCAATAAGCTGTACTCTGGTAGCGATATCAATTAAGTTTACCTTTTAGTTTCCTGCTAATGCTATTAACTTTTATACAGGGTTTTCCACGGAACTGGCTGGTTAGAAGTTTTCCGGCTTAACGAAATTCCTCAGTTTTAAAAATTTGGAGTTTGCAACAATTTGGCACTTACTTTCTTTCTAAAATATATTCACCTTTTTTGCACTTCCGGTTAACCGGAAGTCGCCACGAACTTTGTTATTTTAAATGGAACACCCTATATATTATTATATTTTTGAATTTACCATAAAATTCTATGACGATTACCATTAGGGTATCACATACCTATCTTCAACTGTTTCTAAGATATTACGATTTTTGTTAAAATTTTGACATTTACATTGTTGTATGTAATTGATTAATTCTCACTTGATTTAAGTATCAGAAATCTCCGAATTTGAAATCAACAAGTAGTAACATTGTTTTATCGAAACGTAGAAACAAAATTCAGTGACATTATACAGGGTGTTTAAAAATTAGTGACATATCCAAGAATTTTGAATGTTGCAAAACTTAATTTTTTCAAATAGAACACCCTGTACATTTTTCTATTTTTTGGATGTACAATTAAATTCTATGCCGATTTGCTGTAGCATTCCCTATACCCACCTTCAGTAGTTTTCTTTTAAATTACTCGTTTTGTTTATTACCGCTTTCAAATGGCCGAATAATTTCTATCTGGTGGGCCATGGCATTAACATCACAACAATTTATTATTATTAATAAGTATTATTGTTATAATCATTGTTTGTTACACGTCGCGTGTTCAGATCGATGAATATTATTGTGGAACTTATGAATTAGATAATGAAAAATATTGGAGGAGCTTATTTTAACCTAGATACTATAAATTTATTTTAGATTCACTGAGAATGCAGGAAGAACTTATAGAGAATTCAATGTAATTAAAGGAATTTATTGGTTGTTAATATATCTAACGGAATCCAGAAAATTTTGAAATGATTTCTCTTAATAGCTTGGTTTCAAATTAAGGGAAATGGCATAAACGATAACGACGACAACATAACAAAAATTGTTTCACTAAAACGTAGTGTGCTTGTCAGACAAATGTTTTAAAGTTTTTAATTTTTTTTTAATATTAAAATATTTTCAAAATTATAAAGGTTTTTATGAAGAATATTTAGATACATGCATACTTAACAAATGCAATTTACAAGCTGCATAAACTTGAACCATGACATAGAGCATCAAAAAAAAATGCTCAATGTGAATTCTGTTTACGTCCAACCATTTTATTATTCGACGTCTTAATGTGTCGCCTTATACTTTTTCTCACTTCAACTGGGTCTAATTCATCAAATGTTCTCGTCACACGAATCATTAAATCTTGCTTGGTAGTACCGAAAGTTGCGTACAGTGTGTAATCTGTGTAATGTATTATTGCAAAGTTTTCTGAATTTTATTAGATATATTAGCCGAAAATAAATTCCTATAATTACCGTAAATTCTCTATAAGTTCATCCTGCATTCTTAGTGAATGTAAAATAAATTTAAAGTATCCAGGTTAAAATAAGCTCCTTCAATCTAATTCATAAGTTCCATAATAATATGCATCCATCTGAACACGCGCCGTGTAACAAACAATTATTATAACAATAATACTTACTAATAACAATAAATTGTTGTGATGTTAATGTCATGGCCCATCAGATAGAAATTATTCGGCCATTTGAAAACGGTAATAAACAAAACGAGTAATTTAAAAGAAAACTACTGAAGATGGGTATAGGGAATGCTACATCAAATCGGCATAGAATTTAATTGTACATCCAAAAATTGAAAAATGTACAGGGTGTTCTATTTGAAAAAATTAAGTTTTGCAACATTCAAAATACTTGGATATGTCACTAATTTTTAAACACCCTGTATAATGTCACTGAATTTTTTTTCTACATTTTGGTAAAACAATGTTACTACTTGTTGATTTCAAAGTCGGAGATTTCTGGCACTTAAATCAAGTGAGAATTAATCAATTACATACAACAATGTAAATGTCAAAATTTTAACAAAAATCGTAATATCTTAGAAACAGTTGAAGATAGGTATATGATAGCCTAATGGTAATCGTCATAGAATTTTATGGTAAATTCAAAAATATAATAATATATAGGGTGTTCTATTTAAAATAACAAAGTTCTTGGCGACTTCCGGTTAACCGGAAGTGCAAAAAAGGTGAAAATATTTTAGAAAGAAAGTAAGTGCCAAATTGTTGCAAACCCCAAATTTTTAAAACTGAGGAATTTCGTTAAGCCGGAAAACTTCTAACCAGCCAGTTCCGTGGAAAACCCTGTATACATAATAAATTGTCCACTTCTGTATTATATTGTTTCAAAATGTATATATAATGTTGATTCTTTTATGTCAACTGTCAGTTTACTTGAAGTGGTTAAAAGTAATTGTATTTTGCACTTATTTGGTTATTCTGGGATTTCTAGGTTATGTTTTGTTTATATTTGTATGCAACGTAGTTGATATATGTGTTTATTTACCAATGTATTTTAGTATGCAACTTATGTGCGTTGGTGTATTTGAGAATTTATTGTTGCATTTTCTTATTTTCAATTTATTATTTTTCATTTGCACTGCATCCATTGTAGCAGATAGTTATATTGTCCTGTAATTGGTGTCCACCGTTGGACAATAAAGATTATTATTATTATTATTATTATTATTAAAAGAAATTAATTGTTAGGTGCATCATTTATTTCTATTGTTTTTTTACTTTTTGGATCGATAACTTTGGGAAGATCGCTTGAGCAGTACTATTATAAGTTTTGCAAATTTGGATATGTTCACATTTCTTCGCAGTTTTTCAATTATCGAGGAAAGTACGCTTTATGAAACTTGTGTTTTAATATACTATTTTCTGATTATTATAATGTGATAAATTTCTATTTTAACTTCGAATAAATAGAGTAAACAAGACGATCCGAAGAAATTTTCTTTATATGTCAGAAGCGTCCATTCAAAAAAGGTTTCACTATATCGTCCTATATATATATTTCCTATATAGCCCCAAGAGATAGACTTTTGAGGCTAACGCCAAAGATCGCAGGTAACTATGCAAATTAAGCTGGCGCCAAACGCCAGACGTACCGCTGTGCACTTCACGGAGTCCCATCCAATTATAGGCGTTACGAAGTGATTAAGTAACACTTCAGAAAAGGGGGCCGCTGTTACTGGGATCCTGGGAAAAGGTATAAACGCAGGTCTGTTCTGCGTGCCGTGTGAAATTGGCCGGACTGTGAAAGGTGAGGTAGGTGTAATAAAGGGACGACCCTAGAAGCAGGTAAACATACAGGTGTCCATATACAGTGGTGTAAGGGATATTATCATATTGGGTATTAGACGAAAGTCAGGTGGAGGACATTTGTAAGAGAGAATTTTAATTTTTTCAACGTAGTTTGGTGTTGCTCTATCAAAGATGTGTCTGGAAGTCTCTAGAAGATTCGTTTATATAATAAGGGCAAATACATTAATTGCTCTTAACCTCAAGGTAGTTATTTCATATCGTATGTAATTGATAATTTCAAATCTTTAAATTTAACTTAATCAAAATTATTTGTACGAAGAATTAAATGAATTATTTAGGCCCGTTTGCACCAACATGTTAAGCGTGGTTTAATTTTAAGCGGCACTTTGAAGGTGATATTTCATTTTTAATACGTATAGCGAATGTTACATTCTTAGCGCCACTTAAAGTTAAATCAAGCTTAACGCGTTGGTGCAAACGGCCTGTTAAGATTATTATTAATAAAACACGCATGTGCAGATAAGTGAAAAACCTTAGACATTAAGTTTTGACAGTTGGTATACAGTGTGCATACAAAGATGACGCTAACAAGACGCGTTCTGTGTAAAGCAATAATAAAGGCATAAAAACCAACAATTTACAGTCCACATTTTATTAAAAATCAACACGGCCCTTAAACAACGAAATTTATCTGGTGAATAGCTTTAATTACAAATAAATTTTTATAGGTCAATTTTTAAAGTTCTTTTTTGTTTATTAAAGGGCTGTCAAATTATACATTTTGCGTTCTGATAGGCATAAGAAATAAATCATTAGTTGTGTATCAGTTTGAGTTCCTCGACATTTGAGTATAGTTTGGAATTTCATTGTAAATTAAGGAACTTAAAAAAAAGCAGGTAATTTATCTTGGTAAAAATCACGTTTTTTGATAATTTTCCGCATTGATTGGGGGTAAATGTACAGAAATTATGTCGGAATGTTAGAAATTTTTGTATAATACAAGTATTTTACGTAAATATTATATTAAAATTTCTGTTTCTTAGAAAAAATCCACCATTGTAGTATTATCAAGGAAAATATTAATATCTCTTAGGAAAAACTTAAATTTTCTTACAACTTGGAAAATTACAGTCATAAATATAATAATTTTCAAGTGATAAGGAAATAAGCAAAGCACGCATGCGTTAACTTAGAATATTCTGGTTCAAGTCAGACGTAGGCAGAAATGACATGGTGTTCGGCCACATGTGGTTGTTTTCTTGTTATTTTAGAACTATTATACTGCAGGAAAAACTTAACATTTCTTACAATTTGGAAAATTACAGTTAAAAATAATATCTCTTTTCAAATAAATTACCTTAACAGCACAAAAAATATTTTTTGGATATATGATATCAAGTATTTACGATTTTCTTGAAAGAAACTATTTATTTTATAGTTACAGATAAAGTAGTAGTGGAATTGCGTCAAAATTGTATTAGAAAAATGTAAACCATCACGTTATAATGTTCTAAACATACAAGTTTATAAAGTTTTCTGGCCTATAGTAGGAAATACGTTAAACATATTCTACAAGTACAGAAATTGCTGTGAAGATGGCGGTTCTCCTATTTCACTACACTAACTTTCCATACTCGATATAAGTTTTCTACATGGCAAACATAGTTTTCAAATATTTTTCTATTTCTTGCCAGATAAATATTTCTTAGGATCTGTGGTCACAACAGTTTCCTCATTGCATACACGGTGGTGGCCCTTGATTTTTGCGAATTAACCCCCAATGTGAAGGGGCAACGGGTAACTGACGTGCAGTGGTTTTGGGTAAGCATTAGAAATTTTCATATTTTCTTTGTCTTTTATGCATTAAATTCCAATTAAATACACTCTACCGTGGCATTTTCTTTCATTTTTTGATAGGAAAAAACATCAGAAATACTGAACTTTTTTTTTGTAATTTAACTTTTAAACAATTTTATTTGTGAGTATTCTAGACTTCATAAAAAAAATCTTGGAAAAGTTACCCACATCTCAAAATTTTACTACGAATATTCCTGGTTACATTAAAAAAAAATTCGAAGAATTACTTATGGTTAGAAATATTACTAAAATCGTACAGGAATTTTATCATAATGGTATTAATGATATAATGTGGTAATGGTGCTTAAATAAACGTAAATGCTCAGTAAACATTACATTATGAATTTTGCTTGAAAAAAAAAAAAAAAATATCCACAGGAATAAAAAATTTATGAGTCAGAGACTTTATAGCTTGAGATACTCGGTCTATTTATCTGTTAAAAAAAATATTTCTTTTTGCATGCAAAAAAAATACTAATTTTATTCGTTGTTAAGGAATAATCAATAAATAATTTTAAAATTCTAAGTCGCTTAAAATTAATAAGAACTAAGTCATTAAAACTTAATTCCTTAGAAACAGAATCGAGCAATATTTCTAGGAAGAATATCTGCATAATTATTTAAATAGCAGAACTTCTATGTAGTAGTGCACATATGCAGATTTTTTTTATTCGTTACTATTAGGAAGGGCTCTACTCCGATAAGCCATTGAAACGTGCCCCTAAAGCTATCAGGCTGAAATAAAAGCAAATGAGTACTACTGTCACACATACTGTTTGTTTTGTACCAAAAATTAGCTCAATCGATTCCACCCCATTCGAAATATTAGCATAAGGATGAAAAAATTGAATTGAAGCTATCATGTTCAAAAAAAATATGTAAATAAATACTGATTATGGCCATTATATAAAAAATCAAGGACTAATTTTGTTCACTTAGTTCAAAGTTATCATTATTTCCCCCTTTTTGGGGGCGGTTTTTTTGAGTTTGGTTCAAGGTGCCAACTTTGGCTTTTTGTTATATTAGACTGTGTATATTTAGGTTTATTATATATATATTTTTTTCTGTTTTTTTTTCTGTGTGGTAGAACATGTAAATAATTATTGTTATTTTAGAGTTAAAATAATTATTGATCCATCAATTTCAGGATTATTTATATGTATGTTTCAGCCCTAGTAGTTTATAAAAGCATCGAAATATAAAAAAAGAACATTATAACAATAAAATAATATTTATTTCCGTACACGCAGTTGAAAGTTATTATTATTTTTCCGTTTTGAGGGCTGTTTGTTTTTGCGTTATTCTGTCGAATGCATAAACAATGCAATACATTTGGTGTTATTTCATTACATTTATTTATAATTGTATTCATCAGGTCATTTATGTTATGTTATTAATTCGGACAGATCAGTTTAAGCGAGACTGTCAGATTAAGTGACAGTATATTAATTGAGTCAGCAAAGAGATTTTAGCTCACTACATCACAACTCAGTAAGATAATTATATGAGATTTCAGGCATCTGGAAAGCAGGAATAATTACTTATCATAAAATGTAAGCGGCTTATTATGGCTGCTTTCCAGATGTCTGAGTACTAATATAATCTTACTGAGTTGTGATGTAGTGAGCTAAGATCTCTCTGTTGACTCAGTTAATAAACTGTCACTTAATCTGATAGATTCGCTTAAACTGATCTGAGCAAACTCAATTGGAAAGGTAATACTACTTAACTGAGACGAAATAAGTGAGTAAGATTATATGAAATCTCAGACATCTGGAAAGCAGCATATAATATGCAAGTACTAGTTAGGTACTTAGTACCTACTGAGATGTAATTCGTTTTGAGACACTGCGTATATACTTTTTTTTTATATTTGACAAAAAAAAGTTCTTCTCTTAATTATCCTTTTTGTTTTAACAGTGTTTTATGTTTGTTGATGTATTTCAACAATTATCAAAAATCAGAATATATATATATATATTCTGATATACAGGGTATTCCATGTAAGTGGTTCATTAGGAGTTTATGATGTCTATTATTTACTTATATTTGAGATTTTGGCACCATTATCTGTTCGATTGGAACTATAAATGTAAAATACTTTAACTTCCGGTTGACCGGAAATGGATGTCAACTTTTTTATTTTAAATAGAATGAGTTAATTTTTTAGTCATTTTTGAATTCTACGATCATAAATATGTCAGTTTTCATTAGCTATTCCTATAACTACATGTTGCCGTTTTTGAGTTATTTAAGTTTTCCTTTTTTTTTTTAGTCATAATCATTGCATCATTGAGAAATTAATGTTTCGGTTAATACTGCAAGTAGACATTCCAAATTTGCTATATTTTGAATGTAGATATAACCCTAAGAAACGGTACACACACTTTACATTCAGGGTGTTCAAAACTGAGAAACAACGTCACATATCTTCACATGCGGAAAACGCATTTTTTTAAAATCGAACACCCTGTATTTTAATTCGAAATTAGGAAGTAAATATCATTCCCTATCATTTTATATCAGCATTCCCTATACCTATCTTTAATAGATTTTAAGATATGAGCGACTTTTTGTTAAACAGACTAAGTAGCCCTATCTTTAAATGTTAGTAGCTGGCTCTGAATGGGATTAATGTCAAATTCATTGATTAACCATAAGTGTTTATGTATATCATCGTAATTATACACCTTTGTACAACGTAATATTAATAGAAATGATTATGCGAACAGCGACATTCTCTTATGGTTATTCAAAGAATAATACATGAATTTGACATTAATCCCAGTCAGAGCCAGCTACAAACATTTAAAGATAGGGTTAGTTAGTCTGTCTAACAAATAGTCGCTCATATCTCGAAATCTATTAAAGATAGGTATAGGGAATGCTGATATAAAATGGTAGGGGATGATATTTACTTTCTAATTTCGAATTAAAATACAGGCTATTCTATTTAAAACAATTGAGTTTTCTGCATTTGAAAATATGTCACTTTGTTCCTCAGTTTTGAACACCTTGTAATGTTAGAATGTAAAGTGTGCGTACCGTTTCTTAGAGTTATATCTACATTCATAATATATAGCAAATTTGGAGTCTCTACTTGCAGTATTAACCGAGATATTAATTTCTCAATGATGCAATGATTATGACTAAAAAAAAAAGAGAAACTTGAATTACTCAAAAACGGCAACATGTAGCTATAGGAATAACTAATGAATACTGACGTATTTATGATCATAGAATCCAAAAATGAATAAAAATTATATCATTCTATTTAAAATAAAAAAGCTAACATCCATTTCCGGGCAACCGGAAGTGATATTTTGGTTAAAGTATTTTACATTGATAGTTCCAATCGAACAGATAATGATGCCAAAATCTCAAATATAAGTATATAATAAAACATCATAAACTTTTAATGAACCACTTACGTGGAATATCCTGTATATATAATAAAGAGAATAATTATGTGCGTACCATCAAAAGTCTTGACTCAAAATTGAAATTTATGCCAAGCTTGAGTCAAGACTATTGTCTTTTATAGTACCTGTCAAAATTTAATAAATATGATCAAAATTATGTCTAAACAGTGCAAGATACGTAAAACTATAAATATTCTTAGAAAAAGAGAGATAAGTAATTATAATTTTCAACTCAACCTAGAGAAAAAGAAGGTGTGAATATTTTGTGTTGTTATAGTTACATGATGCAGTTTTACGTGTCTTACCAATTTACACTGGTTTAGACTGCAATTTAAAATTGTGATCATACTTGTTAATTACTTTTTATTTAGTTATATTAACAAAAAAAAAAAATATCAACAAAATCAACTTTGTTATTTCAAAGAGCATTTTCGTTTGAACACCTAGGTATTTTACCTAAATCTTTTAGTATAATGCCCGGATTTTTTTGTTAGATTAACTTATCTTCTTCTTTACGTGCGTAGCACCTTTGAAACGTCAAGTAGAAACTTAATGATCAAACGAGTTTTCTTTAAGTACTACCTACTTATGTATTTATGTGTTTTCACACGTTTTTTTTTATTAATCGCTATAAAAAATTAATAAGGTTCCTGGCACAATAATTTATATAAGTACATATATTGTTTTAGGAAATGTTCCTTCCTATCATTAATTGAAGATTTAGAGACGATTCAAACATTAAAATACATTTATTTTTAAAACGAAGGAAGCATCTGTCAACTTGGTTAATTAGGTTAGGGTATCTCACCTTTTGCGAAAACTGTCTTGGTCAATCCATTCGTCATAATCCGTTAATCCGTTTAATTTGGACGATGATACTCAGTCCGTCAGTAAAAACACGTAAGAAGGAATCATCTGTCTCGCCTAGTTGTTCGTTATTTTTTTTTTTTAGGTTATAATCACGATTGTTTGAATATCTTTCTTTTAAAAAGAAATGTTTTCCCCTGATATTGAATAAACACGCACTTCCTTTTACGGCACGGTTTAAACACACACTGTCAACTAATTAGCTGCCCACTTTCTGAAGCTGGATCATTGAAAATAACAGGCGACACCAGTCGCGGTATTACTGGCGCCTCCGCTGTCTGGCTGCTCGTACACAAACAACAATAACAAACAATAATGTAATAATTAAGACAACACGAAAATCCCGCGAAACAAATCACCGTACGTGGATGCACCAGATGCACGATAAACAAGATATAGTTTTGGTGCTTTCTCGCGCAGGAAAATCGCTTTATTTTCTTATCACCATCACAACAGCAACAGCACAGTTTCAAACAAGTCGCGTTACACGTAAAACACTCGTCCTAAACGCGGAGTATTATCCATGCACCTGAACGGCTGGCACGCTGCGCTCTTTCTGTCTGTTTTCTGCTCTGTTGTTGCCGTTGGAATTGCGTCTTGTTTGGGACGGCCGCGTTTCGGGTGGGGGGTGACTCTCGGGCGCCTTTCGCTGGCGCCTAATGTCTCGTCACCGTTCGGAGCGGCAGAGTGACGGGACCGCTGTTCTTGGAATGTGGACCGACTCTCTTTTAATACACCTGCCACTCGCTTACGCTCGACGCTGGATCTTTCACGCCTGTGTGTGAAACGGGCGAGGGACCCGACGACTTCTGACTGTCCGCTCTGGATCGTTTGGTCTGGACGATGGTTGGAAAGACGTGAGAATGAAAAAAATAAAAGCAACTTTTATGACAGAAAAGTTTTTAATTTTTCTATGGGAATTGAAGTGTCAAAAAATATGGAAAAGTAGACTGAATAAGGCTTGAAACTTTAATTAGGGGATTAATTGCAATCAACTTGTATCAATGTTTTTGTTCGTCCGTTTCTTTATTAATTTTATGCCGGAATTTTAAACTAACAATAGGAGGCAAATTTGTTAGCTCTTCTGGTATAAGTTTATAGAAAGGCAAAAAGTGTAAAGTGGAAATTACTAAGGTATCAATTTAAAATTACCTAGCATTCTTTCTAAAGTTATCGTTTGTGCCGCAAGTGGGCGGCATGTTCAGAGGGGCGGCAAATACAGCAATAATCAGTACAATATTATGAATTATTAGGGTGTTGGTAAATTGTCTCCTCACTAGGAGAAAGGGTCTGACTAAATTTTGCTCATAAATCGGCAAACTGCCTCTCTAGTTTTTGTAATTCTAAGCTCCAATCATTATTGTTTTATTATTTATCAACCGCGATCCAATTTACACATGTACTATGAGATTCAAAATGGTCGTAATAAAAAAAAACTGTTTTCCGGAAAAATTTATCTATACTTATTACCAATTTAATGAGCGAAGTTAGCTACATACAAATTTCATACATTAAATTAATTTTCTTGACATTTAGCGACATTGGCGTGCGTGTTGTAGTATCTTTCGATTATTTATCTCATAATTTTTTTCAAATCGTTTGTATTTACATCTAATATCAGCAACAATAGTATTTCTGAATACTGTAAGAAGATAAGGGAATTTATCTGTGGTAATTAGCTTAACAAACAGGTAAAAAATCAATATTAACATTAAGTGAAATAGTTTATTACATTTTATAATTTTATAGGCTAATACATACACTTCAGCGCAATGAGTTGTCAAAAGAAAGTTACATTTTCATCCCTATAAAGTTTCTACGGTACAGGAATTATTACCATTAGATCACGATAGGCGATTGGATTATTGTCACTGGTTTAATAACAATTTAAGGGACGATGACTTGCTAAACAAATCATTTTTCTCGGATGAAGCCTTGTTTTATCTAAAACAGGCTATATCAATTCACAAAACTATTGTATCTGGTCTGCAGAAAATCCACACGAATTTCGAGAAACGCAATTGCATCCCGTAAATTGTCGGAGTTTGGTTAGCTATGTCCAGGCAACGAATAATAGGGCCAATTTTCTTCGAGGAAACTGTAACAGCCCAACGTTACCAACAGATGTTGGAATTGTTTATTGCAGATTTACAAGAAAATGAGCTTGAAGCAGGTTATTTTCAGCACGATAATGCTCCAGCACATACTGCTCGACAAACCTGCCAATATCTTCAACAGTTTTTTGCTGACAGGGTCGTTAGAGCACAAAGATGGCCACCAAGATCGCCTGATCTAACCCCATTAGATTACTTCATGTTTGGCTATCTAAAAAATAGGATCTATAGAAACCGTATGTATACCATAGAAGAACCGAGAGATGCAGTTTTGTCACTTAATAATTATACTAATTGTATGTTATAATTTAAAGTAATAAATAAATTTAGTTAAACACCAGTGAGTACTGAATTATAAAATCATAATTTAGTAAAGTTAAATTAATTACATTTCATTTTTACAAGCAGAAACACCAATCCATAGTCGTTTATATAATGCGAGTTCAAATATAGGTTACGTTTTATAATAATAATACTTATTTATTCAGAAATCGACACTTAATAGATACATATTTAAATGAACTAAATCTTGTTGGTTAGAACATAAGAGTAAATTCTCTGAAAACACAATATACTCTTAGAACAAATAGTATAAATATTTGCATTGAAATATACTTCCTTCAAATGAACATTGTTATTGTTGTAAGGAATAAATCTATGCAATCATAGTGAGAAAGTCTGTAGATTCAAAATAAAATCCCTTATACGTTTGATATAATGAATGACTATATAAAATTATTATATGTTTTGTACTGAAAACATGAAATATCAAATTGAAATTACTATAATATTGAAACATTTGAAACGAATTTTACCCCACCATTTATTGCACTAAAACTTATCTGTCATTGGTTCCCTCTTTTTTATGGGGGTTAGGGGATTTTGCATATACTTACGCTTTACTTGGCGTCACTTTTTCATTGACCAGCGAACAGTGTTGTTGGTTGTTAGTGTAAGTAAATCTAAATGGATAATACCCCAGCTACTTAGAGAATGGGGTGGAATGGGACTGATGCACAGATGCTACCAATAAAATATTCGAAGGTAAGCAAGTACGTGTTATCTAATATTAAAGGATTACTGGTTTAAAAAGCTTTGAAATCATACTTAGAGTCAGCGCCATTATATACACAATAACCATATGTAGGTATTTACTAGTTATTAGTTTTCAGTAGGTAATACCAGCAAATTATTATACTGATTGAAATTATATCAGTAACCAACGCCGGCTAGATACCAGGCCCAGGCATTGAGTAGAAAGTGTCCCGAGAACACCGGTCGCATAACATCTATACCTCTACGCATCTATATCCCATGCGCACTCCTGGAGTACCCCGATACGCTACTTTCTCCCAAACATTGTAAAACTATAAAGTATGACAGTAAATTTATTTAATTACATAATATTTTTCTATTTATTAATTTTCCCCTACCGAGGTTTTTTTGATGTTACAGACACAAAATTAGTAGGTAATTATTACTCTTGAATAGTAGAAATGTTTAGATTAAGCAGGTAAATATTATCAGTTCAATATACTTATATTTTGGAAGTAAATAATGTCAATACTTCAAATAATACTTTTATATACTTCTATCAGATGTACATAAATTATTAAGGCATAAATATGATAGTTTCCAGTTGAGAAAATCTATTTACTTAAATTTAAAATAATTAATTTTGTGGTGAAAATATTATATGTTCATAATGATTTTAGTATATTGATTACATTTGAAATAAAAAATTGTCTCGTCTAACAAATGCACGGGTTTGGAAAACTGAACAAATTTTATTCTCAATATAAATACATCATCTTCTTGCTTATATAAGAAGTTATGTCATATTCAATGTGATGCATTTATATTCAAATTGAGTAATTATTTTTTTGTGTGTAGTCAGCTACGACTTCATAAAAAAGATTTTTTTTTGCAAAGATTCCAACTGTATTTGTCGTATTTTGATTTTTCACAAATAAATAAATATATCCTCTCATATTTAATTAATCCCTTTAGAAATCGTACTAACATTATAATTTAACACCTCGAGATAAGTAGTCGCGTTAATTTCGGCTCTGAAGGACCTCCCCTGACAGCACAGGCGTTTAGGTATGTAGTTATGTACACAACGCATACCCGCATTGTTTCGACGGCGCAAATTATTAATAGAGAAGGCAGGTGGAGAGGCCAGTATTTCGGGCGTTACATGCGTATCCGTTGGGCTGTTACTCAACTCACGGCCGGATCCAAAATTAACAGGCGCATATGAGTCTTTCCACGCCTCGGCAAACGCGAAGATTCACAAAAGGAACGCGGTTGACGCGTAACACAAACGTGCCGTGCCGTTGCTTTTTCTGCAACATTAATTCGTTATTTTTCGAAGATATTAAGTAATGAATAACTACAAAATGCGTTTTTAAGATCGGTAATATAATTCCGTTCTTTTTATAAACTCGTGGTAATTTTAAATTTTATTTGCACGAAAATGATATGAATGAAAAAAAATAAAGTTGGAAAAAAATGTCATTGAAGTACTTATATATAATCATTAGTTGTATTTATCTAAAATCGTTGTTTTAGAAATAGTTTCATTTCGTTTTCGGAAAAAATCAGGAGGTATATTTTCGCGTCAGTCTGATGAGAGCAGTAATTATATATTGTATCCTCCAACATTTTTAACATCTCTGAAGGTTTAAAAGTATTGTCGCTAATGAACCAGCAAACGAACACAAACTTACAAAAATTAAATTTCTTTCTTTTCATTGAATTCTTAACGTCTTCCAAAAATGGTCAGTAATATTACGGATGTACCCTCCAAAAATTTAGTACAACCTAACTTTGCCATTGTGTCAAACTTTTTTAATATTGGCTAGTGTAAACATTATTTTATTAGTCAATTGAGTAAAAGATCAGATGCCTAAATGCTATTTAATAACAAATAAAATGTATTCAAACCAAATCTTACAGCTGCCTGTGCAACCATTTTCCAATTTCAACAACATTTGTACTCTTTTGCCCTGAGAAAGTTTTTTTTACCATTTTCGGTTTACAAGATTGACAGATATGACCAACGATATTTCAATAAAACAGTTCCTAAGAAATATTTATTTTGACAAGTAATAGATAAATATTTGATAACTATGTCTACCATGTAGAAAACTTATAACGAGCATGGAAAGTAAGTGTAGTGAAATAGGAGAGCCACTATCTTCCCAATACCTCAATTTGCAATTTGGAGTTTTTTTTATTTAGTAACTACGATGAAATATTAACTTACCATCGTAAATGTTGAACACTTCTAAACATATTTAACATAAGATTTTATCGTTATGTAGGTACAGGATTTATTTAATTATTACTGGTCTACTGATTTCTACTGAATTTTCATATGCAGATACATTGAAAATATAAATATGGAACTGCCAACACTGCCTAGTACAATTACGTCAAACTATACATACTTCTGAAATGTTGGGATACTTGGAAATCTATTCGGAAACGATCTTCAATATTTTACATGCAATTCTACACCATGTTTTGGAAAAATTCTACCAAGATTAGCACTTTGTCGATGTTAAATATGATGTACCCATGAATGTACTAAATGAAAAATGTAAATCATGTACAATTCTTGCAAATACTTAAACCACCAACTAAATCTAGCAAAGCTCAAGATGTCAGAATATATGAATAATGGTTAAGTACTTAAAAAATAATAACAGATCCTACTATACTATTATTAATAATTAATTTTAACAATTAAACAAATCAACATTACACCTAATAAAAATAAGTACAACATCTATGAACTGAGACTGGAAAGTGACAAAAGCCAAAACTTAGTTGTTGTTCGGTAAACCTTTATTAATACTGATTGATTTTTTTCTAATGCTATAGTAAAAGAATTTGGAATTTTAGTATTCATTTTCATTTTTAACATGTTTACTAAACGATTTTAATGAATATGTAATGTAAGCGGAAGAAAAAAACGTGGAGAATTGTATGTATAGGTTAGGTACTACATGGATGATGTCTTGAAGTGATTTTATTTAATGAAAGCGATACAAATATCTGCCGATAAGTTCATAAAGTGTGTTACATACCTCTACTTTGCCTTTGCTGCTGATAACAAGGAAAAAATCTTGCCACATTTCACAAACAAATGTATAAAAAGCACAAGCGGTGCACGTTGAAAACCGAAAACGAAGTGATCTAAAAGGGACAGGAGAGGGAGGAGGTGCTTAAGGCACAGCCAATAAAAAAGTGAATTATAATAGAACTGCATTGGCTATTTCAAAAAAATCAAAGTATTTGTTTGAATAGAGTTTATTAACAAAGTTATGTTCTTTTTTGCCGAAAAAAGACACGTTTTCTCTGTTATTCTAATTTAAAAATAATTTCTCTGCTTCAAATATATTTTTTTATAAGATTAAGATTCGAAAAAGGAAATTCTTTTACATAAATTTTACTCGTAAGTATATCGTATTTCCATTATTCTTCTAACGTTTTTAAAACGAAATTTCGATGTACAAATGAATAAATGGATTGAATCATAAGAAAGAAATTGCAAATTACAATAACATTATTCATGTGTATATATCATTTTTGTTTTAATTTACTTTTTTTTATCTCAAACTTAATTGTATTGTAAACATTAAAATCCGTAAGTTATCTATTGATAAAAGGTTCGGTTAATACAACAAATCGCATTAAAAAAAATCACTAGTACCCCAGTGACCAACTATATTTATTTCATATTTTATAAATATTGAAAAAATATTAAATCTTTCTTCAATATTAGTTATATTAATATAATATGCATAAAATATATTATAGAAAATATACTAGGAAAATATTTAAAAAATATATATGTTATGTAGCATTAATAATATTTTATTGCAAATGTTTTCTCAATATATTTTTCATAACTCTGCAAAAATATTTTGCTTTGTATTTCTGTAAATATTTATTTGAAGATTGAATTTTTGCTTTTGTACATTTGGTGCGTAGGACGAATAATATAAAATGCATACTGTAACGAGCGCCAACTTTTCAACTGGCGGTTCCGATAGGCGTCCCTAGATGGCGCTAGCATAGCGGAAGAAGAACTACCTACGACGAATAACAGAGGGCAGCACCGGGTCGAAGATTCGAGAATATTCTCCAGAATCTTCGAGGACGTTCTAGAAGGCCCCCGAACAATCTGGACGTTCGCGCCAGCTATAAATAACGCGTCGGGTTGGCCAGGAGGCAGTCAATCGATACGAGTTCGATAGTGCGGTCGCGATTGAATTAGTACATGTAATATAAATATCGTTTACATAAATAAAGACATTAGTGGTTAAGTGATATAGTTAATAAGCATTTTTAATAGATTTTAATTACCGTAATAGTGTTAATAGAATAAGTGAATTTAAATATATCGCCTGTGTGTTTTTCTAAAACCCCGACAACGTTTTAAGAACCGAAAAACGTTACAATTGGTGTCAGGTGTGGGGTGAACTGGCGATATATTCGTGAATATAAACTGAATTAGTGAACTAATAGTGCGTAGCTAGAGACAATGGCAGCGAAATACTGTAAATTAGTGGACTTGAAAGTGGTAGATCTCAAACGCGAATTAGAAGAAAGGGATGAAGATACGAGTGGAAGGAAGGTCGAGCTTCAGTTGAGACTAAGAAAAGCAATAGAAGCAGCTGGTGAAGATCCTGAGACATATTTGTTTGAAGTGTCTGGTGGTAATGGCGAACTTCTAGTGAAACTTAGAAACATGGAAGAGAAAAATATGGAAAATTCTAGAAAACTAGAAGAGAAAGTTCTAGAAAATTCTAGAAAATTCCAAGAAGAAAAATCTAGAATGATTGAAGAATTGGACGGTCGCATTAAGGTGCTAGAAGGACAAATTCATTCTGGAGCCATACCGAAGACGGAAGAAATTCGAAATTCTACCAATGCGGGAAGCAGCCAGATGGAACCAAGAAATACAGTGCCCATCTGTGCGGTTCAAAGTAAATGTGACCTGCCAACATTCGACGGAAAGACGCCCTTGGAAGACTATCTGACGCTGCTGGATACAATGGCTACGGTATATGGCTGGACGGAAGCTACCAAAGCAGCCATGCTATCAATAGCTCTGCGCGGCGATGCTTTGAAGGTACTCCAGGCTATTCCTTCGTCGAAGCGACAAAATTACCAAACGCTACTTAATCATCTGGAGATGCGTTTCGGTAATAAACATCTGCAGCCAATATATCGCTTGCAGTTGAAGAATCGTTGCCCAGAGGTCAGACGAGACTTTACAGGAGTATGGAGCTGACATCGTTCGTCTGGTTAAGAGTGCGTACCCAACGGTACCAGAAGATGTGTGTGAGACTTTCGCTGTGGAAAAATTCCTGGATGGCCTGCTTGATAGGGATACTCAACAGGCAGTAAAGCTCGCTCACCCGCAAACGTGGAACCAGGTTTTAGCTGAAGCATTAGATTTTGAAGCCGTGAAGCAATCGGTCAAAGGACATGCTCGCGTCCGTGTTCTAGGGAGTCACGAGGAAGAAGAACCATTAGAAAGAATTATGACGAAATTAAACGAAATGATGACGAAAAATATGACGGAATTGATGACGAAAAATATGACGGAATTGATGACGAAAATGGAATCCGTGCAAACTAGGCAACCAGGAAGACGATGCACGAAAACCAAAGCCGACGGAAAACTAAAATGGGCCGACGGGAAGGGGCGATCGTCGACCTATGTAGCTGATGCCCCAGTAACACCAGTGATTGTTGCTTCAGTGGGATGTAGACCTAGCAGCCTCGTCGTGTATGGGCATGTGAATGGGAAACCGAGAGATTTACTGCTAGATACTGGTGCAACAATGACAATTCTTCGGCCGGAAGCAGTGGGAAGGACGAACCGGATATATCCAACCAGGTGGACGCTACGTACGGCAACTGGGCAAACAGTCAACGTGTTGGGGGAGACGATGGCCCACTTCCGTATTGGTGATACTGCATTCCAGTATCGTGTAGTAGTTGCAGATATAGAACAAGACGTAATCCTCGGAATGGACATAATGACAGAATTTGGTTTCAAACTGAACTTGCAAGCAGGAGTGTTGAAGGTTGGCAAAGAAGAAGTTATTCTTAACCATAGCAAGAATATGTCGGCCTGCGTAGTGTTGGCAGAAGAAGTAACTGTGGCGAGCCGCAGTGAAACCATTGTGGAAGCGAGCGTGAGTGGAGATATTCCCAAAGGGCAAGTTTTAATGCTGGAACCGGGAGCGATTAGCGGTCAAGGTCGTGGAATACTGGTTGCTAAGGAGTGATACAAGCTGGAGAAAATTGCCCGTCCGACTGATGAACGTCAATAGTTATCCAGTAAAGCTGAGGAAGGGCGTACCTTTGGGAAGTTGTGCTAGTGTGTCGTCGATTGTCAACAAAGAGGATGGCGTAACAACAACTCCAGATCCGCTTCCTAGATGGTTGAATAACTTCATTGACTTGTCTTGCAAGGATTTGACAACACAACAACGCATACCGTGAAACAGCTGCTTGGACGCTACCAAGATCTTTTCCAAGCAGAAGACCGGAACACGAGGGGCAGGACTAATGTTGTACGACATCGAATAGACACTGGAGATGCCAGCCGATCCGCCAAGCCCCAGAAGATTGCCATTGGCGAAACGAGCCGAAGCAGAACAAATTATACAGGATATGGAGCAGGATGGCGTAATTGAACCATCGAACAGTCCATGGGCTTCTCCAGTGGTACTGGTGAAGAAGAAGGATGGTTCAACTAGGTTCTGCGTGGATTATCGACAACTAAATAATGTAACCAAGAAGGACAGTTATCCTTTGCCCAGAATCGATGACACTTTAGATACCCTAGGTGGGTGTAAGGTATTTTCGACCTCGACCTGAAGAGTGGTTATTGGCAAGTCGAAGTAGAGGCAAAGGATAAGGAGAAGACGGCGTTTACGATCGGGACAGGATTGTGGCAATTTAACGTCATGCCATTTGGGTTATGTAATGCTCCCGCGACGTTTGAAAGATTGATGGAAAACGTACTGAGAGGACTATCCTGGGAAACTTGCTTGGTATACCTCGACGATATAATTGTCTTAGGAAAATCTTTTGAGGACCATTTGAAGAACTTGGAGCAAGTATTTCAGCGATTGAAAGGAGCGAATTTGAAGCTTAACCCCAAAAAGTGCAACCTGTTCCAGAAGCAAGTGCACTACCTCGGCCACGTAGTATCAGAGGATGGAGTGTCGGTTGACCCAGGGAAGATAGAAGCGGTCAAGTCTTGGCCGGTTCCGAAGGACAAGCATGAAATAAGAAGTTTTCTTGGGCTATGCACTTATTACCGACGATTCGTTCCTGGATTTGCTAACATTCCTCTCACGAAACTAACTGAAGAGGCAGAGACTACGTCTGGGAGAAGAGCTGCAGGATGCCTTTGAAGAATTGAAACAGATGCTGACCACTGCGCCCATCTTGTGCTATCCACAGGCTGAAGGAAATTCATTTTGGATACTGATGCAGCAACGTGGGCATCGGAGGCGTGTTGTCCAAGTTCAAGATGGCCACGAAAAAGTGCTCGGTTACTTCAGCAAAGTGCTGTCGAAACCGGAACGCAACTATTGTGTGACAGGAGAGAGCTGTTGGCCGTAGTTAAGTCTATAGCGCACTTTCATAAATATCTCTATGGCAGGAAGTTTTGTTAAGAACCGACCATGCGGCATTGATGTGGTTGCTACGCTTCAAGAATCCGGAAGGGCAGGTTGCCAGATGGATAGAGCGTCTTGAAGAGTATGACTTTGATTCGGAACATCGGCCTGGAACCAGTCATCGAAACGCTGACGCACTATCGAGGAGACCCTGTTCCAAGGATTGTACGCACTGCTGTCGTGCCGAAGAGAAAAATGAAGCAACCTGCTTAAGGACTACTGTCATAGATGATAGATGGACTGAAGACCAAATCCGAGCTGACCAGGAGTCTGACGAAGTTTTGAAGCGTGTGATGGAGTGGAAGATGCAAGAAGCGCGGCCTAACTGGGAAACGGTAGCACCATATTCGCGAGAGCTAAAATCGTATTGGGCTCAGTGGGGCTCTTTGGTAATGGAAAATGGTCTTCTCAGACGAGTGTTAGAAGACGAAGCTGGGATCAATAGCAGACTTCAGATTGTGGTTCCGAAGGCAAGAATTCCGAAGTTTTAAACTTCTTCATGATGGAACATCGGAGGGCATCTTGGAGTCCGGAAGACTATAGAGAAGGTCAGAGAGCGATTCTATTGGTTAATTGCAAGAATGACGTGAAAGACTGGTGCCGGAGATGTACAACTTGCGCCGCTGCCAATGGACCTTCCCAAAGGAAGAGGGCCCCTATGAGGCAATACAACGTTGGCAGTCCGTTTGAAAGGATTGCGATTGATATTGCCGGACCATTTCCCACGACGGAATTTGGAAATAAATACATCTTGGTTGCAGTAGACTACTTCAGCAAATGGGTGGAAGCTTACGCATTACCAAATCAGGAAGCTGTAACAGTGGCTGAGACTTTAGTTAAAGAACTTTTCAGTCGGTTTGGTGTGCCGCTTGAACTTCACTCCGACCAGGGACGGAATTTTGAATCAGCAGTGTTTCAAGAGATGTGCAAAATATTGGGTATTCGCAAGACCCGAACAACTGCCTTGCACCCGCAATCAGATGGCATGGTGGAGCGCATGAACAGGACAGTTATCAAGTATCTATCAAAAGTTGTCGCAGACCACCAGCGAGATTGGGACCAGCAACTACATCTATTCTTGCTGGCGTATAGAGCATCGGTCCACGAAACCACTGGCCAAAGTCCATCTAGTGTGCTTTTTGGACGAGAACTGCGCTTACCATGCGATCTTAAGTTCGGCTTTAAACCGAATGAAGAAGTAGTTGGAGATGATTATGTTTCGAGCTTGCGGAGGCGAATGGATGATATTCACGATCGGGTGAGGGCGAATATCCATGAAGCAAGCGACCGCATGAAGGAACACTACGACATCAGAGCGAATGAAGGCGGATATCAGCCTGGAGACCTGGTCTGGCTGTTCAATCCTCAGCGACGTCGAGGCTTCTCACCTAAGTTGCAACGATCGTGGGACGGGCCTTACGAAGTAATAAAGCGAATTAATGACGTCATCTATCGCATCAGAAAGAACCCATGGTAAAGCAAGAGTGGTGCATTTTAATCGCCTAGCTCCTTATCTTGGGACAATCAAGAGGACGAGCAGATGGTCCGAGTTTGTAGACTCCCGAAGAAGAACTCAGCTATGAGGAGTTTATGGACAAGTATGGGAATGGCCGCAAAGTGCGTCATGATGTAACAACGGAGATTCAGGAGGATTTGTTTTGGCTCCTGAAGGGTGCGCGTTAGCACATTGTGTTGCCCAAGATTTAAGAATGGGCAAGGGGATAGCTACCGTATTCAAGAAGAAATTTGGTAGTGTCCAAGATCTCCGAAGCCTGAACCCTGAGGTGGGCAAGGCTCTGCACTTGCCAGGAAAGAAACGGCCTTTATTCTACTTGGTGACCAAAGAAGCCTCAGTTGGCAAGCCAACCTACCGGACGATGTGGGACAGCCTGATAAGTTTAAGAGAGCAGCTGTTGGAGCTGGAGATCAATACAAAAATAGGCTGTGGATTGGATGGCTTGGACTGGAGGGTCGTAAGGAACATGCTCGAAGAAATTTTCCGATATACTGGAATAGAGTTCCTAGTATGCAGCTACAACCCGCGGTCAGCAGAAGGGAGGCGACGGACGGTAGCGTGCTATTTCTTCCGGACCTCGTCGTGTAGGAATGGAGAGAACTGTTCGTATCTTCATGGAGGTGATAGTTCCTGTTCCGGGACGGAACAGATCTAAGGAGGGAGCAGTGTAACGAGCGCCAACTTTTCAACTGGCGGTTCCGATAGGCGTCCCTAGATGGCGCTAGCATAGCGGAAGAAGAACTACTACGACGAATAACAGAGGCAGCACCGGGTCGAAGATTCGAGAATATTCTCCAGAATCTTCGAGGACGTTCTAGAAGCCCCGAACAATCTGGACGTTCGCGCCAGCTATAAATAACGCGTCGGGTTGGCCAGGAGGCAATCGATACGAGTTCGATAGTGCGGTCGCGATTGAATTAGTACATGTAATATAAATATCGTTTACATAAATAAAGACATTAGTGGTTAAGTGATATAGTTAATAAGCATTTTTAATAGATTTTAATTACCGTAATAGTGTTAATAGAATAAGTGAATTTAAATATATCGCCTGTGTGTTTTTCTAAAACCCCGACAACGTTTTAAGAACCGAAAAACGTTACAATACATATTAAGTAGGTATGTACCTATTTAAAATGATAGTTTAAAGATTAAATTAGATAATATATATCTAATATGATTTAATTAGTATCTAAGTTGAGCGCTGTAACTTTTCTATTAATATATCTGCGTTTTGTATTATATTATTTGTAATATTTGTAAGTTGCGAACGTCAACACAACACCTCTATTCATTACGGTGCCGGTGTTATATGATTTAGTATTGTTTATGCGTCTATGGATTAGGTACATAGAATGCATACGCGCACGTGCGTATCAACAAAGTTTTCATTCGTTTGTCCGTTACATGTTATAGTTTATAATAGTATACGATTAGGGCAGATTAGGGTTAACTGTGTAATCAATTATTGCGGGGTGTGTTTTAGTTTTTGTGGTGACTACGAGGTAAGCAAAACTTTGAACATGTCATGGCATTTATAAGATAATTGGAATGCTCAATATCGCTATGTACAGAAATCGTTTAATAATATAATTGTAGGAATTTTATGCATCATATATGTACTGCATCTACCAGATAAATCGCTAGTTGATTTGCTTAAGAGATTCATCTCGGTAGATAAGCGTCATAACCTCAAATAGAGGTTAGAATACGTTGTGTTGTTTTATTGTTTGTATGTAGAATGTTTTCAAATATTATGAAATAAAGTAAAAATAAGTATCGTAAGTATTAGAATGTAGCTACCACTCCAATTATTGTAAATGCTCCAAATGTGTTAGTAGGTGTTGATAATGTTGTACGATGTTTTATTCATGGTATGATCTAATACAATTGGCATTGTTTTAGAGGTCACAAGGAAACGCCATGAGAGCACCACTACCGAAGATATGAAAAAAGCCATAGGGTTGTACCTGGTACCAGCCAAGGCTAGACTTAAAAATGAGTATTTTTCATTTTTATTGGCTTATTCAAATAAAATGATAATAAATACGTTTGTTTTTTTTTATTTAGAACACTTCAATTAAAAAATAATGGTTAATTTGATAAACCTTCAGTGTGCCTTAAAAGATGCCAGAATTATTGATTATTAACTTGTATGGTGAGTGTGAAAAAACAAGTTCTTGCCTTTTAGACAACTCTATGTATGTTTCAGCTTTTCGTTATCGACGTTATACATTCTAAATAACCAAGAACAATTTTAGTTCATTTTGACAAATTGAATAGATTGCATAAAAAATCTCAATTTTCATATAAATATTTTAGAAAAAATATAGCGCTTACATTAATTTTAAAATATGGAATACATATTTTAATTGAATATTTATCTATATTTAGAAAAAATATGAAAAATATATTCAAAACCTCTCACGAAAAATATTATAAATATATATTTTAAAAATATCTATGTAATATTCTGGCTGTTAGGGTATGTATTATCGGAACATTAAATATTCCTAAACATAATTCCATCCTGAACTGCCCATCCACCTAAAAATTTAATTGAATCAAATCCTCCTTTCAAAACTTCCTTTCACGTTTAATCCTGTATGCAATTGACAAGGGATTAATCCGGCTAAAACTAAAGTAAAATCACCCCTCTTTCACGTGTCAAATTCACTTGCGCTATTCTCGCTTCTATACCCCAACACTCGCAGAATCATTCCGAAGCAGAATTCTAAGACAAATATATCAAACAATATAGAAAATGTGTGTATAGCAGCAATGATGCGATTTTTTTTCCATTCCATACTCTCTCCCGTGGTGAAAAACTCACTGGCGTTCGTGAGGGCGGCTAATACGTATCAAGAGGAAGGGTGAACATCTGTGGACGACAACATCCGACCATCTGGTTTCGAGAGGGGACTCTGATGTGCCCCTGTTAACGTTATATTGGGATGACGAGGAGTATCGTCAGTTTGTAGTAATTACTTCGGGTTAACTTCTGCGGGCTTCTGGCGTGGCGTAACTGCCTGCTTGTACAATTTCCAACACGCCTGCTTATTTGTGAACGGGAAAAAATCCGACAGCCCCCCGGGCAGAATCTTCCTGTCGGATGGAACACATGTCCCAGATAACACGTAAGCTTACGATAAGCTTGCCACTTGCTTAACTTTACCTTGTCCAGACAAACTTAACAGTAAAAGGTTAATGCTGGGGTTAATGCAAGGTTGCGGCAAAGTTATTATATCAAGGTACGGTGACTTCGTGTATTTCCGGAGTGATTCGGCGTCAATCGTTTATCGAGTATTGATTTTTTTTTGATTTAACCGCCATTCCGCTATTCTGTCATCGACCGCCATTATTTGTTGCTGTGTTTGTTGTGTCCAGTTGTGTTGTACGCGTTTGAGCTGTTTCAGTGTATAATAGTTTAAAACATCATTCATGCAAAAGTAAGTATTACCTAATTTTATATCTTTACTAGATATGCGTTGTTGCTTCAAGAATATCAATAGTTTATAATTCTAACGATGAATTGAACTGTGTCTGCCCCAATTGCCCAACTATTGCATATAATTCTAACCTATTTTCTACACCATAAGCGCATAAGCCAATGCACTTAGTTTAAAAAGTTATAGTTTATATTTGCTAACTAAATAGCTTGTAGTATAATTTGATTTTGTATAATTCAGAAATTATGAATAATTAAATGTTGAGGTTTTTTCAGTTTTAATGACAGTGTAATAGAATTTTTAATAAATTCAAAAATACACATATAAATTAGTGTTATAATTAAATAAAATATATATATGTATTTGTATCTCTTATTTCAAGAAATCATTCTAATGTTATCAAATATTTTTTAGGAACCGATTACAGTAATGAGCGTCACCAAATTAAATTAAACCCAGGCGTAATGTGGAAGGTCTTAGAAGATTTTTCTTTCATAGCAGAGTGTTTAGAAACTAAAATGAATACGGTTTAAGGTTTGGCCCAACAGACTGCCACAATACAACAGGCATTATATGGTAACTAATAAGGATTAAGAGGAAGAATCAATTTCATAACTTATGAAATTCTTTTTCAGCGAATATAGAAGCTTCTATGACATTAGTAAACCATCAAATAGTTGAAAACTCTTCTTGGAGAAAAAAAAGTTGGTGAGTAATTGATATTATTTAAATTATTACCTGTTTTTTTAAGTCCGAAACCATGTTCATTTATTGAATTAATTCCAACAAAAAATTTACAGATTCGATATTTGATATCAATCCATGGAAGGAACGTTAAGAGTTTGACATCAACATCCTAAAAAAGCCACTAGAGGACAATACTGCGGCAAATCATTCTCTAACAGGGAAAAGCTTAAAAAACCCTTTCCAGAAGACTAAAATGCTTAGAATTATTTTTGGTGAGTTTTTTATTTAATAACCACTAAGTATAGTAAAAATAAGATAGTTTGTATTTTGTAGTAACGAGGGAAACAGTTACTTTTCATAATATCCACGACGACTTGTCGACTCTTGGAAAACTGATAGCCGTTTCCCTTGTCTTCCCATCTCTGGTATTGTTTAATTTTTAATAGTTGTCGTTTTTTATTACAGAGAATCGCGGCAACACGATGGCAACGGAAAATAGATTATAGTGTGTTTCTATATAAATATAAAACGCAATCTAAATATGTATATAAATATGTAGAAGTTTTTTTTTTTATTATTAAATACTGAAATTCTAATTTTATTTAAATGAATTTTACTTGATGCAAACAGATGTGATTTTGAAAACAATAAAAATTTTAGGAGACGATGGACGGCATCCGAAAATAATAAAAGAACGCAAATTATATCTAATTTACTAAAATTCTCTCTAAGTTTTGTTTAGCAATAATTTTGTAAAAAACATTTTTGGAAACACTTGAAGTTACATAAAGTTTATTTGTACGAAATTTATTTTGGTTTCAGCTTGCTGGTTATATCTTTCCTTAAAATATTTTAGTAATTTCAAAGTCACATGAAGAAGAGGTCATATACCCAACTCCTTCCTTGACTATAGCCAAGTTTAGAGAAAGCTTATACAAACCTTGATAAAAGCTTACAACAATCAAAACAAAATAGGAATTGGGTATTAATTTCTTCATTTTCTTGGTTTTTAGGTCAAAAAATATGGAAATACATTAATAAGGACGTTTCACTTTGATTCAAAAGCTTTTTCAAGTATACATATAAAAATATAAATTGTAAATGGTGTAACTTATAAGTAAATTGTTTAATAAATGATAAAATCATAATTCAAAATTCATAGTAAACAATGTTTTGTTTATTAAATAAAAAAATGTATACCATTTATAATTTATATTTTACATATATCTTGAAAAAGCTCTTGAAATTAAAACGAAACGTCCTTAATGTACATTTCTATATATTTTATGACTAGAAAACAAGAAAAAGAAGAAATTAATATCCAATTCCTATTTTGTTTTGATTGTTACAAACTTTTATCAAGGTTTGTACAGGCTTTCTCTAAAGCTTGGCTCAACATTATCATTCCAACCTTGTCATATCGTTTTACAGACAAGCTTATGGGAACCTTGCCATGGTAACCTTATCACATGCTTTTACAGACAAGCTTAACCTGTAACCTTACTTGGGAAAAACCTTGTCCTGTGTCAACTAGCAAGCTTGTCATAACCTTGCAGTAAGCTTACACCCTTGCCATAACAAGCTTGCTGACAACCTTTTTCCCTTGTCGGAATAACGTTTAAAAAGGCTTGTATTAACCTTAAATTGTTATCTGGGGTTGTTCGGGCAATTTCTGGGTAGATGTATCTAATAGGAGGATGGTTTAAAGTGAGGTCGTTTCGCAGTGGTTAAAATTAATTTTTTTTTCGGGAGGATTTGTTTTTGGGGCTGTTAGGATGAGTCAGTCACATTGTATTAGTGGAAAGTGTAAGAGTTTGTGTTGGTAAATTTGTTAAACACTGTATAACACTAAATAACGAAGATTTTTTAAATTTGGTGTACAGATTGGGCCAAAATTCGATACTTTTAATTGGGAACTTATATTACTATACTTATATATACTACATTTGTAAAGGAATTAAACAAAATTTGATACTATGTTTCTGGAGTTCGATTTTAAAGAGAAATCGATTAAGTAGTCCTTTTTTATATCTTTCTTAATACAAGCGATATACACGGTATTCCACGTAACTGGTGGTTCATTAAAAATTTATAATGTTCTATTATTTACTTATATTTGAGATTTTAGCACCAGTATCTGTTCGATTAGAACTATAAATGCAAAATACCTTAACCAAAATATCACTTCCGGTTGACCGGAAATGGATGTCAACTTTCTTATTTTAAATAGAATGATATAATTTTTTATTCATTTTTAGATTCTACAACTATAAATACGTCAGTTTTCATTAGCTATTCCTATAGCTACATGTTGCCGTTTTTGAGTTATTTAAGTTTTTCTTTTTTTTTTTAGTCATAATCATTGCATTATTGAGAAATTAATATCTCGGTTAATACTGCAAGTAGAGACTCCAAATTTGCTATGTCATGAATAGATAGATATTACTCTAAGAAACGGTAAGCACACTTTACATTCTAACATACAGGCTGTTCAAAACTGAGGAACAAAGTGACATATTTTCAAATGCAGAAAACTCATTTTTTTTTTAAATAGAACACCGTATTTTAATTCGGAATTAGGAAGTAAATATCATCCCCTATCGCTTCATATGAGCATTCCCTATACCTATCTTTAATAGATTTTGAGATATGAGCGACTTTTTGTTAAACAGACTAAGTACCCTTTCTTTAAATGTTTGTAGCTGGCTCTGAAATGGATTCACGTCAAATTCATGTATTATTTTTGAATAACCATACAAGAATGTCTGTTCGAATAGTCATTTCTATTAATATTACATTGTACGAAAGTGTAATTACAATGATATACATAAATACTTTTGGTTAGTCAATGAATTTGAGATTAATCCCATTCAGAGCCAGCTACAAACACACAAAGATAGGGCTAGTTAGTCTGTTTAACAAAAAGTCGTTCATATCTCAAAATCTATTAAAGATAGATATAGGGAATGCTCATATGAAGCGATAGGGGATGATATTTACTTCCTAATTCCGAATTAAAATAGAGGGTGTTCTATTTAAAAAAAAAGAGTTTTCTGCATTTGAAAATATGTCACTTTGTTCCTCAGTTTTGAACACCCTGTATGTTAGAATGTAAAGTGTGCTTATCGTTTCTTAGAGTAATATCTACATTCATAACATAGCAAATTTGGAGTCTCTACTTGCAGTATTAACCGAGATATTAATTTCTCAATGATGAAATGATTATGACTAAAAAAAAAAGAAAAACTTAAATAACTCAAAAACGGCAATATGTAGCTATAGGAATAGCTAATGAAAACTGACGTAAGTATAGTTATAGAATCCAAAAATGAATAAAAAATTATATCATTCTATTTAAAATAAGAAAGTTGACATCCATTTCCGGTCAACCGGAAGTGATATTTTGGTTAAGATATTTTGCATTTATAGTTCCAATCGAACAGATACTGGTGTCAAAATCTCAAATATAAGTAAATAATAGAACATCATAAACTTTTAATGAACCAGTTACGTGGAATACCTGTATATTATAACATTCTACAATAAATATATTATTATTATTACAAAGATTCATTTATCCAACCATTAGACAAAAGAGGTTATGTTTCATCAGAAGTCAGAAGAGCCATTTCTCTTTAACTGTGGATCCTTTGACCAGCAAATATAAACAGTGGGGGAGGAGGAAGGGAGGGGGCAGGAACACAAATTCTTGAGACACTGAAACAGTACATAACAGTGTAGTTTGCTTCTCTCCACACTTGTGATAAAAAAGTCTGTTCTTTGTTGGCCTTTTTGAGCTAAAATTTTGCTGGACATTTGTATGATTTTAATAAAAAACAAAATTGTGTTGAATATGTCATTGAATATTTTTACAAACACTTAAACACTACTATGTAATCATACAAAAGTAATAGTACAATACTAACCTCCATGTATGAAATAAACCCTAGCGACTATGCGATAAAAGAATTAAATATCATATTCAAATTGAATAACCGTTAAATTTAATATCAAATTAATATATTGCCAATGCCGGATAGAAATTGTAATAACGATTAAAACTGATAGTTGAAAAATTCCTGCATATTATAGAAGACATTAGTGGTAAGTATATTTTTTAGTTCTCTTTTTAGTTTTGTTACTGGTAAATCTTTTACATTTGAAAGTAAGTGATTAAAAATTGTTATTATTTGAGTAATTGCACTTTTATTTACAATACTTTTTGTAGTTTGCAACGGGACAAGATGTAAATTTTTTATTCCACGGGTTTCATATGAGTGTTGTAGTTGCCTCTCTTCAAAAAATGAGTAATTTTCTTTCAAAAATACTACACATTCTATCACGTACAACGATGTAAGCGTGAGTAAACCTTTATTTTTGAACACTTCCCTACAAGAATCAGTTTTTTAAGACCAAAAATGCTCAGCACACAAGACTTCTGAAGCAAGAAGGTCCTAGTACCATCCGTCGGGGCATCCCAAAAAATTACACCATAACGTAATTCAGATTCGATATAAGCATGGTATGCCGCCAGGCTAGCTTGTTCATTGACTGTATTTGCTAATATGCGCAATGCATAATTGAACGAAGATGTTTTAGAAGCCAAATACTCGATGTGTCGCTTCCAGTTCAGCTGTCCATCCATCCATAGTTCAAGAAATTTTGCGCTGTCCTCGCTGACTAAATTGTGACTGCCGTAGCTAACTCTAATTGGATCCTCCTTATAATAGTTGAAGTGAAGAAGATGAGTTTTCTCGATATTTAATGTTAAATTATTTTGCACAAACTACGTGTTTAAAGTTCTCAATGTCTCTGTGATATTGAAGTTAATCATCGTTTTAGTTGTCTTTATAATTACTGATGTATCATCAGCAAACAAAATTGTTTTTGATGGTATAAGCTTCGGTAAGTCGTTCACATATGTCAAGAATAAAAGAGGACCCAACACTGACCCTTGCGGAACTCCTTTTTCCAAAGTCATGGTTTTCGTTATGATTATCCATAACGGTCTGCCTTCTGTTGGTCAGGTACGATATAATTAATTGTAGGGCGTATCCTCTAACACCCATTATCTCTAGTTTCTTAAAAATGATGTACTTGACGCAATCGAACGCCCTTTTGAGGTCCATAAACAACGCAACGGTTGTTTGTTTCATATTTATGTCTTCAACTATATCTTCCAAGGCCTAATACACAGCTCTTGTAGTAGTTCTTCCGGATATATACCCATTTTGGTTGTCATCAAAAATATTACACTCATTTAAGAATTCAAAAACTCCCACGAATATAATTTTTTCAAAAATTTTCGACAAATGCGTTAAATTAGCTATCAGTCTATAATTGCCTATACAGCGTGTGTATAAATTGTCGCAAAAGCTACACGCAGCGACATACTTTGTTCGTTTCTGAATCGAAAATCTAAATGGTAAAATATTGTACTATGCTTCATAAGTCTTCACGAGGTTCTTGAAGTTCGGTTTTTTAGTCGCTTCCTTAATAAGCGTTTGTGTTCGTTATTTGTCGGTATAGATAGCTGCAATTTTGAATTTAGACGATTTCTTATTCCTGTTTTTTCGTAAACAGTTTTTTTTTTGATTTTACAGCCTGGTTTCAACATTTCTTCATAAGCATCCTCTCATGAAAAACACATTTGGCAACATTGTAGGACAATGACTTTGTATTCTAATTTGATTTCAATCAAAACCATTACTGTCAAATTTTGACATTAATCTGAAGTGTTCAATTTTATGCAAGCTCTGCTCTTTTTCGTGATTACTCGTATTCTCTTGATTAGTTTTTCTGTTTCAGTGTTTTTATCGTTCTCGTATTATTGTTTTGTTTATTTACAATGGTTTTTACATTTAATGAATATGCCGATATGTATATGGTAAACGGTTTTTGTAATGGAAATGCTAACATGGCAGAACAGGAATATCGCGTACGTTTTCCAAACCGGAGACATTCTACTGGAAACGTATTTCGACGGCTGGACCAACGTCTACGTGAATCTGGTTCGTTTAAGAAAAGAAATGCCAACGCTGGTCGACCTAGACAATGGCGTACATTACAACTGGAAGAGGAAATTCTAGACTCAGTACATGAAGGTCCCTCCGTCAGTACTCGACAGTTGGCGTCTACATTCAATATCCGCAGTAATAAGACCATTCATTTGGTTCTACGTGAAAACCTTCATTTATCCTATTATAACTTAGGTGCAGCCGCTCTATGAAAACGATAACATACACCGTTTAAACTTTTGCCACAGTATCTTAAATAGGATTTTTTTAAGAGGAGTTCTTTGGAGCGACGACTCTATGTTTACCAGAGATGGTGTACTCAATATCCGTAATTTTCACCATTGGGCAGATGAAAATCCTCATGCGTTTCGGGAATACGGTCACTAAAGAAAGTTTTTGGTTAATGTTTGGCTGGGTATAATAAATCACCGTGTCGTTGGGCCAATCTATCTGCCAAATCGACTTGATGCCAACGGGTATTTAAATGTATTAGAACAAGTTATTGACGAGATGCCATGTTTTACATGCATGGTGGAGCTCCGGCACATTTTTCTCGTAATGTGAGAGAGTGGTTGGATGAACACTTCCCTAACAGGTGGATTGGTCGCGGTGGTCCTATCTTATGGCTTGCAAGGTCTCCCGACCTAAATCCTTTAGACTTTTTTGTTTGGGGTTTCATAAAGGTGAAAGTTTACGCAACACCTCCACAAGACGCTGACGAAGTTATAGGACGAATTAACGCGGCAGTATTAGAATTACACCGAAAGGCTTGAACAAGTAATACAGACAATACCTCGTAGATTGCAAATGTGTTTACAAACAGACGGATATCAATTTGAACATATGCGTAGGTAAATAGTGTCGCTAATTTATTACAAAGATGCGTTCGAAAAATCAAAACTACTAATTCTGTTTTAATAAAGCTTTCTTATTGCTTTTCCCTATGTATCATTTGTGTTATCCAATTTGTCATTTGTAATTCTGGTCTGTCAATTTTGACAAGTATTGTAACTACCATTACGGTAGTATGCGACTACAGTGTTGCCAAATGTATGTTACTTTCAAGTGGCTCCTAAAGACGCATGAAGCATAGTACCATATTTTACCATTTAGATTTTCGATTCAGAAACGAAGGAAGAATGTCGCTGCGTATAGCTTTTGCGACAATTTATACACACGTTGTATATCGCTTTTATTTCCCTTTTTGTAAATAAGTTTTATTATTGATCTTTTTATGTTTTCATGTTTCCAATAACTGGAAGATTGCCAACCCGTATTGGCTTTACTTTGAGTTTCTTTTATGGATCAAATTCATGAAGCTAATTTTGACAATTTAGTTTGCAATGAGAGGTTAATTATTGTTTTCAGGCATGTTGATAATCAATGTTTCAAAAAAAACGCGTCCGTACTTGCTTCGAAAACCAAGAGTTGATGAAACAATTTTTGGATTGCGTGTTAGACAACCTAATAGCGCAATTTATTATGTCTATACACATTAGAATTATTAGGTTATATAAAACTGTTGGAATTTCGCTGCATCCACGCAAAAATGAGTCACACATCACCTATATGTATGAGTATTCCGATATCACATCTCCGTCATCGTATATGTTTCCAGAAAGGATGTTGTGTAAACGTATACCTATATCTGCGCGTATCATTCCTTTGGTGACTCGTCGTTTGCCAAAGTATATCTACTCTACTGCCTGATGCTACTTTAGTTTCGCCATCAGCGAAACAAAACCGCCGTCACACAGCATCGACGGACGAACGGCCGGACACGTTGTGGGAAACCTAGAGAAGTCAGACGCGTGTGTCTGGTGCCGTGCCTGCCTGCTCGTTGTGCGAGTATCGGCTGCAGTGGCCCGGATCAGTGACCGTGGCCAGTTGGCGCCAGTGTCGCGCCATAAATAATACCGCACAAGCAGCGGAGTCAGTGGAATGCCACCGGCCAGATGGTCCCGGCACTTGTCACGGCTGCGTGTAATGCCTGGCCGCCCTCCTCCCCCCTTCCCCGCCGAAACCCGCGTCTGCCGAGCACGATTCTCTGTTCTCTCGCACTAAAAGTAAGCGTCACGCGGTTAGAGAGACGGAATTAAGTAAATACAGTCCCTGAACAGGAAACCCGGCGTCGAAGTGTGTATTTATATAGTCAGAATTCAACGGCGATTCGTTGCAATAACAATAGGATAATTACAGACTGCAAATATAACCTTATAAGCTTAAGGAATGCTCAACTCAAAACGCTAACTGATTGTTTTTATTTTTGTGTTGTTGTCAAAACATATACAGATAACTTGATTGTTTATTAAATCATTTCAATGCAATATTTTTCGCGCGCCATATTGGAACCGTTATTCAATGAAGAACCACGCGAATCTAGGGTGTTAAGTAACGAAAAAAACTAATTTGTATACAGTTGCACGTAAGTTAAAGCCCATAAAATATAGCAAATGTAACAAATATTTTTTTCGTTTCATTAACACCGCCTGATTTACGCGTGGTTTCATAAATAAAGGTCCAAACATTTTGCTACATTTATGTCTTTCTAACGTAGCAAATGTCACAATTTATTAATCTGACCCTAGACTAAATTGAAACAAGAAATTCTTTATTGGTTCAATTTGTCATGTGGTGGTTCACTACTTCAACTCTTCATTATCGTGTCATTCAGTTATGTATATGATGCCATGCTTATTTTATTATTTAAGTAAGTTTATACTGATAATTAACATATACTGTGAGATTCAAAATGATTGTCGTAATAGAAAAACTGTTTGCTGGAAACAAAATTATCCTATACCCCCATAATACCAAACTTATAATGAGTGAAATAACTTCTACAAATTTCAAAATTACAATAAATAATAAAAAAAAAAGGTATTATAATACGAAATCGTGTATTTCCTGCCGCTATGTCATAGTTATGCAAGATACGTTGACGAATCATTAAGAATATTTACACATAATGTCGCGAATATCAGTCAAACTGTTTGTATTAATTGGAAAGTTACCCTGCTCCCAGCCACAACCTGTTTTTTTCAATTTGTAGAGATTACTAAAATTATAACGGTAGTCTCGATCTGGTCATCTTTACCCTATATAAATGTTTGGTAAATTTAGAAGTGTAGCAATTATATTTACGACCATAAGAACATAGCGTTAGTAGATAGTCGTTACAATTACTAACTATAATTACCACCACTGTCGCGTGAATAAACTGTATAACCGCGTTAATTAAAAAAATTATAGTCTAAACAACGTCTCCTAAGTCGAACATCGAAGTAATTCCTGTTGCGTAAATAGGGGAATCACCGGTGTTAATAAGCTATTTTCGGACATAATTATGTGTAAACCTACCGTTTTCGCGAAAGACGCCTCGTGAGGGGAGTACATATGACGTCATCTCTCAAACATCTACCATAACCGGGTCCTGAGGAGTGTATGTTAGATTATGTCAAGAAGAAGAAGAAGTGGTCCGTCTAGTCACAGGTTTTGGAGGTGGGGATCATAATTCTAACCATAAATTAGATTATGTCACGGAAATTCGCCTATAATCTAGATGAAAATTATGTTGGATTATGTGTGTAAACCTACACTGGGAAAAAAATTTAATAATCATAAATAAAAATACAATTATCGTATGTAAAGAAGTTCAGCTGGATAGGGGAAAGCCAGATTACTTAGCAATAGTAAAAAAGAGATCTAAACACTGAATATAAAAGAAACATATATAAGTTACTTACTGTCATGCTTCAGATACCGGTAACTTAATGGAAGTATACTTATGAAAATTAAACTTCGAAATGAGTTGAGCACAAAATATATGCCGCAGTTGCATTAAAAGCAAGATTTACCCTTGTCAAGTAGTAGGTGTATTGGCTGTGATGAATATTCTATAACAGCTATCACACTTATAATTAATACAAGCTATTAAATTAACTAGTGATAAGGAAGGTCATAATGTATGTTCACTAAATTACGGTACACTAGCGACCTTTGCTAAGTGTACGACCTACAGCATAAAACAGAAGCCTAAATGTGTAGCATGGTAGTAGACGACTTATGCATTCACTGCCGTCTTCGAAATATGTAAACACAGATGTGCGGTCTCGGTGTTTTTTTGTAGTAAATCTACTTAAATGTAAGGAAGAAATGCAGTAAATAAACATAGAAAAAAACATTGATCTTATAAAATAGAGAGAATTAAATACATCAAAGGCGCATACTTATGCCTGCCGACCTACCTCGGTTAGCACAATTCGAATTTTTTCATTTACTTACCTTAAATATAATATTGTATACAAACAGATGTTTTGTTTTCTTTACAAATCCCTACAGCTTTACCAATATGTTTGTGTTTTTAATCCAATTGATTCACAATGATTGTTTTCATAACTATTTTTAATTCGCCCCGGCTTCTTTTTCGATATTAACATAATGAATAATTAATATTTATATAAACTAATCATTAATTACTAATTTAAACCTGCATTTGTATTTATAGCTATCACTACTGTTCAATTTAGCACTAATTCAAATTTTGTATTTCTTTTGAAAAAAATATTGTGAGACTTTGAGGTAAAATCTTTGAAACTAGGGAATTTATAATCGAAATATTATTTATCTTGCTATTATATATTAATGGAAACATACCATTACTATAACTAATAAAAAATATTTCTGACGAGTGTAGAGCTTTCCTTCTAATATCTGATAATCTGATAAAAAATCATGGTTTTTGAATGCATCCTCGCCATATCTCCCTTTATTATTTAATGTTAAAGAAGGAAGCCGGAGCGAGTTAAAAAAATGATATGAATCATCATGACATTAATTAGATTAAAAAATATAAGCATATTTGGGTAACGCTGCAGGGAAAATAAAACATGCATTTCTGTCAATAACGAAATTACTACAAATTTCTCTGCATTTAATAAATTAATTGGCGCAACACCCACTTCACGAAAAGTGGAAGTAGTAATAATCCTTATTACTATATTGTTTAATATCTTGCATAGGGGCTGTCGCAATCTAGTTAATGCATTAACTAGATTGAATGAAACACTTGTTTCATGTGTTCAGTAATATTGAAAAAAGTGTTTCATTCATAACGGAGGTGTGCTTTACTGATTTCAGTATAGCTAAATACTTTAAATGTCTTCATGCGATCCATTTTGATAGTTTCATTATTATTTGCATACGTATAAATGAATAAAAGTAATAAACCCATTGATATTGCTATTTATTGTATATTAACATGCCTTTGGTTTAGTTCCTAGTCATAGTTCAACTGTAAAATGAAAATACCTTTTAAAACCATTTAATAACACTACAGCTATTCGAAATACTTCAAACATCAAATAAATTTATTCCTACGCAAAGATAACCAAATACATAAGAGAATGCATTCAACTTCGCACATTAATAAATCCGTCTAAGCTTTTTTAAAATAACCGACAGCGAGACCGCACATCTGTGTTTACATATTTCGAAGCGGCCAGTTACTGCATAAATCCGTCTACTATCCACGTTAAAGATATGGGCTCTATTTTACCCTGTAGGTCGTACAATTAGAAAGTGTCGCTAGTGTACCTGATATATAGAGGTGATGGTTTGCCTATCAAATACATATACTTACCTTAAATTTGTTGTTCAACTATAGGTAGTGTAGGAAACGAGGAAGTTTAGTGAATATTAAATAAAGTACAAAAAAAAAGTTCCACAAATCTTCGATTATTTATGCAACCGCAACTATAAGTACTGCGTACCGAGCAATGCGTAATTCAAAATTGTTTGCGAACAATTTTTAATTACTATTCAGTGTGCTGTAGCTTCGATTGCATTCACAATCGAAGATTAAATTCGCATTTAATTTGCTAAAGATGGTACATAATACTTATTACTTAAGAAAAAAAGCAGTATTATTAGTTAATAGTTTTATTTTGTATAGGACAAACACAGTGACTACTTGATATGAATGAAAGATATTGGTTTCACTTTAACAACAATTTTTTCTTAAACAATTTACAACGTAATGACTCATAAAATATATTCCTTAATAATGAAAAAAAAATATGGCTTTGAAGTTACAACTAATAACAAACAAAGAAATAATATACCTAGGCGATAAATTTGCGGTTTCTGTTGGTTCTTTGCACTGGGCGTTGTCTCGGCGAGTTGATCCTCTGTCGGCGTACGTGGCGGTTATGTCCGGTGATCGCCTCGAAAACGGCTACTTCGTCGGGGTATCCCTAACTGCAGGTGACACTTGGACTGTCACTCAGCTAGCGACGGTATCCACACTTTAACTTCACCAGCGAGCGCAGATATCATCATAATGATGGGGAATTCAAATATCCCACCATGTGGATTAAAACTGCAATCTTGAAACATCCGATTGCTTATAGGCTCGGTACTTCTTCTTTCGCTGGGATTCCTTATACGGATGGGGCCTTGAGTTAACCCACCCGGTATTTTTAATATATTTGCGTTCCAACTGGCCTACAATGGCCGTACTCCTTGCACCTTTCACGACCTTTTCCCACGTCCGTAACTCTTACTTGACGCTAGCCCGCGGCTGCGCGCGTAGCCGTCTCGGGGACTATTTTATTACTCCGCTACATTAGCCAATCAGGAATAGTAAAATAATCACGGGGTGGCAGCAAAACTCAAATAATCATAGTTGTGGCAAGTTGTCACCTATTTAAGAAAATACATGAGTTTAATAGCGACCAGCATTGTTGTTACTTCTACTAACCATGTGCTGTCAGGTACGCTGTGTAATAGCCGTTAATAAAAGCACTATTTACAGTAACAACTTGCATTTAGGAAACTGGGTTTAGTTGCAGGTATTAATTAACGAGAATAGTTCCAAGTAAAACTTTATCTATTGTAAATTATTTTGTATTATGTTCACATTAAAAATACCTAAAAGCATGTTTAAAGAACTAGAAGATATTCTAGGAATGTCCTCTACTGTCTAGGACTTAAATCCATCAAGTTACAAGCATTTAAATTTCTGGTTTGATTAGTTTTAACTTGTATAAGATGGAAAGTTTATTATAATTAGTTTATAAAAAAACACGTTTTTTTTTGTTATTTCTTTAATAATTAATAAATAAATGAAATACATTTTATATACCTGCCGTTTCACAAAAGAGTTAAGAGTAATCCAAACAAAAGAAATTAATTTATATTACCCATTCGGAGCAGATGGAGTCACCGGCATACACAGCAACAGACAAACGGATAATATCCGCTCTACACCTGGATTCGGATAATGCCACAGTCGACGATAGCCTTAATCCAGACACCTGTAGACTCATCCCTCTACGTCTGCTCGATTGCTTGGCCGATAGTTTTCCGTATAGTCTCCCATTGTTATCTGACCCGAACGTTCGACTCTGGTCGATGTAGATAATAATTGGGCTTAGCGCGTAACTCCCATCAGCCGGGGAAACAAAACAAAACGAAAAAAAAAAAAAGGTGGCCGGGCCAGCGACGCACACATTCAACGTTCGAACCTGTAATACCCGCTTAGGGCAGGACCTAAAGGAGGCAGATGTTTGTCACCTGTTCGTTCGTGGCTGGTGCACCTCGGCTTTTCGAGGATCAGAGGCATCTGTGCCGAGTACTTGAAGTCGTATACCCACCTGTTCAGACTATCATAGCGAACGTGTATACTCGGGGCTTCTGTTATTAATATTGGGGTGATGTTTTTTTTTATTTGAGTGTCTGATAGGATAATCCGAGGGATTTGCTGCGAAAAGTACTTTTAGTACCTAAATATTTAATTTTTGGTAACGCGTCTGCTATAATCCGTATTTTTGGAATTACAAAGGTACTCTGAGAAAAAATGGGCTAGGTAAAGTGTTTACTTGATAAAAAATTATTTACAATAGATAAAGTTTTACTTGGAACTATTCTCGTTAGTTAATACCTGCAACTAAACTCAGTTTCCTGAATACAAGTTGTTACTGTAAATAGTGCTTATATTAACGGCTATTACACAGCGTACCTGACAAATTTGTGGTAAGTAACGTATTACTTATGACTACTGGTACTGATGTATCTAACTACAGCTCATGGTTAGTAGAAGTAAACAACAATGCTCATCGCTATTAAACTCATGTATTTTCTTAAATAGGTAACAACTTGCCACAATTATGATTATTTGAGTTTTGCTGCCACCCCGTGATTGTTTTACTATTCCTGATTGGCTGATGCAGCGGAGTAATGAAATAGTCCCCGAGACTGCTACGCGCGCAAGCACGGGCTAGCGTCAAGTAAGAGTTACGGACGTGGAAAAAGGTCGTCGAAAAAGAGTGGCCAAGGAGTACGGCCATTGTAGGCCAGTTGGAACGCAAATATATTAAAAATACCGGGTGGGTTAACTCAAGGCCCCATCCATATAAAGAATCCCAGCGAAAGAAGAAGTACCGAGCCTATAAGCAATCGGATGTTTCAAGATTGCAGTTTTAAACCACGTGGTGGGATATTTGAATTCCCCATCATTGTGATGATATCTGCGCCCGCTGGTGAAGTTAAAGTGTGGATACCGTCGCTAGCTGAGTGACAGTCCAAGTGCTACCTGCAGTTAGGATACCCCGACGAAGTAGCCGTTTTCGAGGCGATCACCGGACATAACCACCACGTACGCCGACAGAAAATCAACTCGCCGAGACAACGCCCAGTGCAAAGAACCAACAGATACTGCAAGTTTACCGCCTAGGTATGTTATTTCTTTGTTTGTTATTAGTTGTAACTTGAAAGCCATATTTCTCTTTGTCCTTTGTTTAGATTTCAATAATTTCAATAACTAAATAACGTTTCAAGGGGGCCCCATTTACCTTATCTTTTATTATTGCTTTGTTCATTTTTTCATTATTAAGCAATATATTTTATGAGTCTGTACGTTGTAAATTGTTTAAAAAAAAACTGTTGTTAAAGTGAAACCAATATCTTTCATTCATATCAGGTAATCACTGTGTTTGTCCCATACAAAATAAAACTATTACTAATAATACTGCTTTTTTTTCTTAAGTAATAAGTATTATGTATCATCGTTAGCAAAATAAATGCGAATTTAATCTTCAATTATTAATGCAATCGAAGCTACAGCACACTGAATATTAATTAAAAATTATTTGCAAACAATTTTGAATTACGCATTGCTCGGTACGCAGTACTTAGTTGCGGTTGCATAAATAATCGAGATTTGTGGAACTTTTTTTTTGTACTTTATCAGTTATTCACACAGAGTACACAGTAAGCTACTTAATAAATATTCACTAAACTTCCTCGTTTCCTACACTACCTATAGTTGGAACAACAAATTTAAGGTAAGTGTGTTGTATATTTATAGCAAACCATTACCTTCTATAATATCAGGTATTTAGTGAACGTGCATTAATGATACCCTTTCCTTATCACAAGTAATTTAAATAGCTTGTATTAATTATGAAGGTGTGATAGCTGTTATAGAGTAGTTCACTCACAGCAATACACCTACTACTTGGGGCATGTCTTTGCTTACCGCAACTACATATATTCTTTGGTTTACTACTTCAGTTTAATTATCATAAGTAAGTTCATAAGTTACTGGTATGAAGCAGACCGTAAGTAACTTAGATTGCTTCTTGTTAGTATCAGTGTTTAGGATCTCTTTTTTACTAGTGCTAAGTAATCTGTGCTTTTGTCCCCTATTAACGATAATTGTATTTTTATTTATGGTTATTAAATCTTTTTCTCAGTGTAGTGGAGAAGGGCAAAATCGATACAGGAATAGCACTAAGAAATCCAGACGGAAGCTTCACTGAAAATGAAGAAGAAAGAGACTCACTTCCTTGAAAGCAAAGTGGGTACCTCGGAAAATCTTTCCGAGCAATATAGAAGACCAACTAAAGAAGCTATATACTACAATGGGCCAGACACATATGTAGCAGCGAACGGTTAAAATGGGCTATAAATACCTTTCAGCTGTTTAAAACACTAGGAGTAGACGGGGTTCTTTCAGTCTTACTTCAGAAAGGGCAGGACGAAATCCTTCCTCACATGATCCGGATAAGCCGAAGTAGTTTGAAGCTTGCTTATATTCCACAAGTTTGACGAAGGCCCAAAGTCACCTTCGGTAAGAGTTCCGTAAGAGGACCACTGATTTGGCGATTTCTATGCATACTAACGGAAATAGCATGTGTTCCTGAGTGTAAAATGGCTATTCATTTTTTGAGCAAATGAAAACAGAGTACTAAAAACAGTGTTCGAAAAGTGCTATTTCGAGGTTATGTGCGAGGCGTTTTTGACGGATTTAACATGTGGTAGGAAAAGTTACTAATAAAACTAACCAAATTTTAGATAAAACAGGCGCCAAATACAAACTTATTTGTTAAGTTAATGTGAATCAATTGTAAATTAAAGTAATAATTAGGCAGCGGTTCGATACAATATCTTGAAATTTGTTTTTTTAAAAGTATTTGTTTATTTTGAACAGTGCAATTGTAAGAATTATTATAAGTTTTCACATTTCTCATTATTGGTTGGTGTATCGGATAGAAATAAATTCATATTTCATATAGATAATTTATAGTAAGTTTACATATAAGCAGTAATTAATATTGTATAGTTGAAATTATAATTATAACAGAATTATTTTATATAAAAGCAATTTATTTGATTACATCGTAAGTAAAGCATTAATAAAAAGTAATGACGTTTAAATAAATGAATTTGTCAATGCAATGAGGTGTGGAGTTCTTTCGTCTTTCTTAGTGCCTCTAATACAATAATATATGCAAAATAACTAAGTATCCCGTATTTTGATTTAATATGTAGACTGATTTTGCTTCGGTTCACATTTAAAACCGAATTATAAAAAGACGATATAGAAACAACAAACTGCTTTATTCAATTTTATTAAATAAAATCTTTAAATCGCAATAATGTAATGAATTTGTTTGATTTTAATTTAATTTTAATTTTGTTATTGGTCACATTACCTATATTTATTTTTATGTATTTTAAGATTCCATGATATAACTGTGTTATATCGTCCTAAAGTACTCAGAATCGTTTTCTATGATCCTAAGTATCCAATGATTTTATCGTGACTATGATGATCACAGTTTCGCTTTCTTCAGCAAAACCTCCACTTTTGCCATTGCTTCTGGGACCGTAAATTTGTCTGACCTGTTTCTGCCATCGCAATAACAATCACCTTACAACTTCCATGCCAATTCAATTTTCCCATTAAAGGAGGGTTCCCATATCTTACTCGAGGGGTGTCTCTCCTTGCAAGAATTTGTGTACATCGAAACTTCAGTAGACACTGAAATGGGATCATTAAATTAAATATGGACTATCTTTTGTGTACACTTACCCAAGCAATGTCATCGATGCATGTCTCTTCTCCATCAACATTTCCGACGGATGTTGTAATAGTTAGAATTAAGTCTTCACGTTAAAAGAAATCAGAAACCTATTTAATTTATTTTATTTCGGTGGCACTAACAGGCAAAACATCTCTACAAATAGGCCTACGCACCATAAAGAAGAGGAGGATTTAGAGAAAATTAATTGCAATGTCTACACTGACAATTGCACTCACAATTCAATCTAGTTCGTTTGAACTTTGCGCCTGTTTTGTCTAAATTTTAGTAACTTTTCCTTTCCACATCATTGCTACCACATGTTAAATCCGTCAAGAACGCCTCGCACATAACCTCGAAAAATGCACTTTTCGAACACTGTTTTTAGCACTTTGTTTTCATTTGCTAAAAAATGAATAGTCATTTTACACTCAGGAACACATGCTATTTCCGTTAGTATGCATAGAAATCGCCAAATCAGTGGTCCTCTTACGGAAGTATAGCCTCACCTTCATACCAAAAGTAGGGAAAAAAATCAAGTCTCAAATTATTTTTAGATATTAATTTTTCCATCAGGATTTCGGATGTGACTCACTGCACGCGTTCAACATTTAAATTACCTTTTAGAGTAAACATCACAAACGATTTTATACTTCTAAAATACATATATGTATAATATGGTAACAACACAGCGATACATATTTATGTAAATTTCCTTAACGACGAAGATGACACTGGAAAACATTCCACGAACCGTAAGTACATACGTATCTACGACGGCGGTTCGAGTTTCGAACGCAAAGCTGTGTCAATTACACACACCGAAATATCTGCCGCTGGCGAAAATATTTTCGTGAGAAACGGCCGCATATTTTCATTGTAGCTCACGCGAGATCATACGGCTGCTGTGCCGGTCGCGTAGGTTGAAGAGAATTTAACGCGAACCGGAGAGCAGGTGTGCCACAGTTAACGCATCAGTTGATAGTTTCCCAAAGGTTGTATTTATGCATGCGCGATCTATAGTACACTTGCATCCGTCGAATTTACGTTTTGATAGAGATGGTTCCTTCAATCTCTTTTAGATAATCATTCTTGCCGTATAACATATTTTTTGTACACTCGAATATCAAGCATTTCTCATAAAAAAAAAAAACATTTTTTTTATTATTCCTGCGAATTGATACTAAACCCTTAATATAATAATTACTCTAGGGCATACCATGCAATACGCAAAATAATCATTTCTACACAGAATCAGTCAGCTTTGAATTGATAACCATGGCTCGTAACAATCCCCCTTATGTTGTATCATTTATGTTATTAATAAAGTGTACCTTATCAACAAATATAACGTATTTACGTTATTTCAGTCTGAAGTGGTATGCTGTATCCGGTAAGTGTACGTTATAAAATGACATGCCCCTAACAGCCAGAAATATTACATAGATATTTTTAAAAATATATTTTATAAATATTTTTCGTGAGGGGTTTTTGAATATATTTTTCATATTTTTTTCTAAATATAAATAAAATATTCAATTAAAATATTTATATCCATATTTAAAATTAATGTTAGCACTATATTTTTTCTAAAATATTTATATGAAAATTGAGATTTTTTATGCAATCTATTTAATTTGTCAAAATGAACTAAAATTGTTCTTGGTTATTTAGAATGTATAACGTCGATAACGAAAAGTTTAAAACATACATAGAGTTGTCTAAAAAGGCAAGAACTTGTTTTTTCACCACTCACCATACAAGTTAATATATCAATAATTCTGGCATCTTTTAAGGCATACTCAAGGTTTATCAAATTAATCACTATTTTTTAATTGAAGTGTTCTAAATAAAAACAAACTATTTATTATCATTTTATTTGAATAAGCCAATAAAAATGAAAATACTCATTTTTAAGTCTAGCTTGGCTGGTGCCAGGTATAACCCTATGGCTTTTTTCATATCTTCGGTATGGCGCTCTCATGGCGTTTCCGTGTGGCCTCTAAAACAACAACATTGTATTAGATCATACCATGAATAAAACATCGTACAACATTATCAACACCTACTAATACATTTGGATCATTTACAATAATTGTGAGTGGTAGCTACATTCTAATGCTTACGATACTTATTTTTACTTTATTTCATAATATTTGAAAACATTCTACGTACAAGCAATAAAACAACACAACGTATTTTAACCTCTATTTGAGGTTATGACGCTTATCTACCGAGATGAATCTCTTAAGCAAATCAACTAGCAATTTATCTGGTAGATGCAGTACATATACGATGCATAAAATTCCTACAATTATATTATTAAACGATTTCTGTACATAGCGATATTGAGCATTCCAATTATCTTATAAATGCCATGACATGTTCAAAGTTTTGCTTACCTCGTAGTCACCACAAAAACTAAAACACACCCCGCAACAATTAATTACACAGTTAACCTAATTCTGCCTAATCGTGTACTATTATAAACTATAACATGTAACGGACAAACGAATGAAAACGTTGATGATACGCACGTGCGCGTATGCATTCTATGTACCTAATCCATAGACGCATAAACAATACTAAATCATATAACACCGGCACCGTAATGAATAAAGGTGTTGTGTTGACGTTCGCAACTTACAAATATTACAAATAATATAATACAAAACGCAGATATATTAACAGAAAAGTTACAGCGCTCAACTTAGATACTAATTAAATCATATTAATATATATTATCTAATTTAATCTTTAAACTATCATTTTAAATAGGTACATACCTACTTAATATGTACGCATATTTTACCCATTTATATTTTCGTCTACGCACCAAATGTACAAAAGCAAAAATTCAATCTTTTTTTTATATGAAATAAATATTTACAGAAATACAAAGCAAAATATTCTTGCAGAGTTATGAAAAATATATTGAGAAAACATTTGTAATAAAATATTATTAATACTACATAACATATATTTTTTAAATGTTTCCTAATATATTTTCTATAATTTTTTTTTTTCTATTTTATGCATATTATACTAATATAACTAATATTTAAGAAAGATTTAATATTTTTTAAATATTTATCAAATATGAAATAAATATAGTTGGTCACTAGGGGCATGTTATTTACAGTACGTTATGTGGAATAAAATAACGCCATACGATCCCTTGCAGTTATATGAATAACAGCAACGTTATGAACAAAAGTGAGGTTAAAGTTTACTGAATTGTCAATGGAAGCGAGTTGATTTTTGAAAATCAGTAATGATTTCAAGAATTTGTTGGCTGTTGGTTTATTAGAGCAACTTTTAACTGTTAATGATAAAACCAACAGTGAAATAGGCAATCAAAAGGTACATCACATAAAAAGATTATTTGTGTTTTTGTAGGAATAATTCTGTAATTGAAATAGACCTGTACCTGACTTGCAAAATCATTTGAACTACTTCTCGACATCTTCATAAAATTGTTTATAAGGTAGATTGCTAGAATATGGTGCTCACATAACAAATACAACCATTCATACAGCAATAAAGATAAACACTAATAGCGCTTAAAAGTAGAATATCTGTTCAAACATGGAAATACTATATTTTATTGGTTAAGGATTTAACAATTTTTACGCACTCAGTAGTTACCAGAAGTGTGGGACAAAATTTTTAGGTGGCGATAGAACAATCTGTTGAAAGCCGAATAATTCTGTAAGTAAATAATGGACTAGTAAATATAAGGCACTTGTAAGTCAAATCACTAAAAATTCAAGAAGAAACTGTTATGTATGTACACTTTTATATTGTGAGTTGCCTGGAAACAGCTTGTTATTATGAATTAGAAAATATATGTCAGTCGTAAAAGTAAGTTTGTTCGCGTCGCATGAACTATTTGCACTTTTATGCACTTTTTAGAACTTTTGTGTGCAAAAGTGCATAATGGTGCAAATAGTTCATGCGACGCGAACAAACTAAGTACTTCAGTGTTTTCATCTAACTTAAATATTATATTTAAAAAACGTAACAGACACCATTATTAAACAAAGATATGGAACTTCACGTAAAAGTATTCGCAACATCTGTCATAAATATATATGTTTATATTATTCTACAAACTTGTTTTTAATAAACACAAAAAAAACACAGAGTTTTTTATTATTTAATTTTGACTATGTAGGGATACTTGCATTTAAAAGGTAGGTGACGTATGTGATAGTATTGTATATACCCCAAGATGTAAGGTGTTTAATACTTTCACTGATATACAAATTTGCTCAATGTTTCCTCTTCCTTGATAACACTTTTCTGCTGTTTCAATCCAGGCCTCTCTCCTCCAAGCACTAATTCATCACGTTGTTCCACTTTAACTTTAACATGATCTCCCTCTTATTCTCTTTCTCTGTGGCTATGTAAGCTATGTTTGCCTCTGCTCCTCCAGTCGATTATTTGTCCAAATCACGTTAGTTGTTTCTCTATATTACTTTGGATCGGTTTTAAATCTGTTCTTACTACCTCGTTTCGAACTCTGTCTCTCTTTGTGTTACCTCGGGAGATAATAAAGAAAAACACTTCACTTATTAATTTTAACCAGGTTTTACTTCACAGCACCGCACACACATTGAACATAACCTAACATACATGTTCTATGTGACTGTTCGCGTTAAAAGTAACGTTAATTTATCATACTGAATTGGCAGGAATTAGAACTTTGTCTTGTAATTAATTTATTAATAATATCCTTGACAGCCTTTCATTACAACAAATATTTAGGGTTTCTTTAGTTTTTACATTTTTATATTTTATTTATTCCTTGGGTAACTGAAGTTTGACTTTGTAGATGGCGCTCGTTTGGATATTTTTGGCGTGAAATAATCAAATTTATATTATTGTATATACATAATTTTTTTTAACATTGCAAGGGACGAGAGGGAGGAGAATGATTCTTCATTTTAATGATAAAATTACGTTTTTCCAACAAACGTCTGAAATCGGTGCCAATCTAGACCTGGATACTTGTTCGCAGCTTCTCTGCATAAATAAATACAAAGCGTGTTTGTGCTATACTTAAATGTGTGTGTGTATGTATTTATCGGTATTTTTACAGAAAATAAAAGCTTTTTAAGTATTAATTTGTGATTTGCAATGCCCCGTGGTTCTTTAAGAGGAGCCGCTTCTGATTACAGGTATCTAAATAAACACTATTTGAACTATTATCGATTTCTTTTCGTCTCTATGTATATAGGTACCCAAAGGTTTACAAGCTCGTTAGAGAGTTCATTTATAAGATAAGACATGTTTTAATAACGTGATATGTGCAGTACAACTTATAGGAAGTAATAAAAGTGTTCGAAACGGATTTTATTTTTACCATTAACTTTCTTACGATGCTACCCATATGAATGTTGTATATTATCGAGAAAGTGGTTCGTGCATATGGCTTAAGTGTGAAGCACAGATGGCTGGTAAATCAGTTCTTTTTTGTTCTTTTCTTTTAATGGCCGATTTATTACCAGGAGAAAACCGTTATTATACCAGAAATAGAATAAGTAGCTGTGTTACAAGCCTGCAGTTCACACAGTTATCTTAATGAATGATTAAGAAATTGTGTAGAAGCACTCAATAACTCATTCTTTTTTATAGAACAAATAAATTTGAATCTTACTTCTCTAACAATTCAAAAACAAGAAGCAGTGCAAAAAATGTTACCCAGTGTACACTCTTAAATTACTTATATATAAGAACTTTAATCTATTAACAATACGACAATCATTTGACGTTAAATCATATATCATTATCATGCTGCACCACCGTCGGACAATAATTAAAGATGACACATTTCGAAGTCTGAGGCGGCACAAATTGTATCAGACGCGCGTGCAGGTGACGCTTCACTGACAACGGGTGGCATCACCTGGCAAACACCTGTCCGCGGGAATAAGGGTTGCGTCTACCTATAGGGTGAATCCATGTGCCTTCCGAGTCACCTGTTGAAGATGATGGGGCGCACAACTGGCCCGGTATGTGCGTTAAGAAATGGGGCGTCATTCAAGGTGTAGGGCGGAAAATAACGAAAAACGATAATGCGATTGTAACGACGATGTATTGTTGAAGGAAGTCGGAAGAAGTTAATGGTTGTAATTTGGACGATTATAATGATGGGTAGGTGTAATTTTGGTTAGTGTGGAGGAAGGAATACTATCAAGTGAATTTTTATGAAATATGTTTATACTGTAACGTTACAGAGTAGTATACAGCCCGGCATAAAAAACAAATTTTAAAAATAATACTAGCAAAACTTTTAACATCTCAGTGTCATCTATATTCATTACTAGAGACCGGATTATATGCAAAGTGCATACATTTTATTTTTTGCATATCTTTAATTATAGTCTATATGTAGACGTATTATACTAATTGAAATTAATTAGCGCTAATTCGTGATTGCATATATTGCATATTTAGGCATTTCTATGCATATTTTTTTACAAAAGTTGCATATATTGCATATTTTTTCTTATCCTTTCTATTAGTAAAAATTCCTAGTAATTCCTAATGTAGACCGATAACCGACAATTCTCAGAATGATAAATCTTTTACATTGGTTTCTCTAATACTTTTTTCCAAGAACTGCACGTGTTTAATTTCGCCTAGCAGAAGGGATGTGGTGAATACGTTTTATTATTATTAATTCCCAAATAAACTATTCATTCATTGAATATCTTTGAGCGAAACAGCATGTAATTGTGTTACGTTTTTAAATACTGTGCGTACATACAATGAGTATAACGAACAAAATTTCTTTATGGATTAAGCCATATCCTGAACTGGTAAAGGATGGCGACAAAATATTTTGTCGAGCCTGCAGTAAACTGCTAAGTTTAATTTTACTAAAACCTTTACAATTATTGTTTTTAAATTCTTTAACTTTTGATATAAAATGACAATTGTTGTTGTAGGTGTCTTCTGAGAGAAAATACCTGATTGATCAACACGCTAAAACTCCATCACATATTGGAAAATGTGAAAAACTAAAGGGATCCGCATGTGTGCAGCAATGTATACGTCAATGTGTAGCATCAACCTCACGAAACTCGGAACAAGAACAATACAATACGGATCTGTGTAACGCATTAATTTCGTCTAAGATACCATTAGCAAGATTAAACAATGTTAATTTGAAATCATTTCTGCAAAAATATTGCAAACATAATATACCTGACGAAAGTAACTTACGAAAAAATTATGTCATCATGTTACCAGCAAACAATAGCAGAAATTCAACAATTGGTAGGGAATCACTTTATTTATATCATGGTAGATGAAATTTCGGATAAGTGTGGCCGTTATATTGCCCATTTGTTAATAGAAATTCTTCATGAAGATATTGTAGGTAAATCATATTTAATTTATTGTAAAGAACTTCAAAAAACAAATAATGTGACAATTGCCCAATTCGTTCAAGAAGGTTTATCAAATTTCTTTTTACCTGGAAGTATACCTTGTGAAAAAAATTACTAAGGTTGTCCGACGCTGCACCATACATGATAAAAGCCGCTCAAATTTAAAATTTTTTTATAGTAACATTATTCATACCACTTGTTTAGCTCATGGGTTCAATCGTGTAGCCGAAGACATTAGGAATCAATTCCCTTTGATTAATGATTTAATTAGCAATGTCAAAAAAAGTATTTTTAAAAGCACCTTTACGAATCCAATTTTATAAGGAGCGACTTCCCGGTGTTAAGTTGCCTCCTGAACCGATTATTACGAGATGGGGTACATGGTTAGAGGCTCCAATTTTTTCTGCCGATAATTTTAAAGGAATAAAAAATGTAATTATTGAAATCACTGCTGCCTGCATTGCTCTAGAAAACTGTAAAAAGATAGTAACATCAACAGAATGGCTACAAAACCTTTTGTGTTTTAAGTTATATTATAGCTTTGTTTCAAGTTCCATTTGTAAACTAGAAACACAAGGGATGTCGCTCTCGGAATCAGTCGAAATAGTAGACGAATTTGATATGCTATGTAAGAAGGTTAGGGTACTATAGGTAATTCTATATACGATAAATTTAAAAAAGTGATAAATAAAAATGCGGAGTATTTGAAATTGAAGAAAGTCAAGAAAATTTTGGAAGGCGAAACGATTTCGACTTTAATTTTAGTTTAGAATGTATTGCAAAGTTAAAAAATGCACCAATTACATCTGTGGATGTTGAAAGAAGCTTTTCTATTTCGAAACATATGTATTCTGATAGAAGATAGAAAAACTTTCTTTTACACAATTTTGAAAAACATTTAATTATAAATTGTTTTAGAAATATGTTTGTGCAATAAAGTTAATGTTTAAATTTCTGCTCTTATTTATTTTATGTAAAAATTTTGTATATTGTCGCAATTGTTTTGCATATATGCCCCAGATGTATGCATATTTTCCAAAAATCGATGCATATATATGCGCATATATCCAGTTTTTCTTTGCATATAATCCAGTCTCTATTCATTACTTAATTCATAAGTATGCCCTCTCGAATGCCAGATGGCATGCAGGATTAGAATTTCCGATTGAAACACGATGACACAAAAAAAATTACGAATGACCAGCTCACCCTTCTTTTTATCACTTCAGTACGTGAGGAGATGCTATGGGAGACTGTCGCCAAAATGTTCTCTATTCCAATATGCGTGTTTACAATACCCAGTTTCTACGATATCGTACGCACGAGACTCTTGTATATCGATTATGATCAATTTTGTATGACAAAGAAAACATTTAAGTGCGAACAAAAGTGGTTTTATTTAATAACAAAGTTCGAAATGTGAAACCGTGTACAAGCAGCATAAATATATAGGGATATTCTTATCTCAGGTAAGTTACGTGAGTTCGCTTATTCAATAACAATTACGTTTTGTTAGTAATTCCACTTTTTGCAATATAAATTCATCATAGAAAATATAAATACGTTTATAATTAAATTTCAACATTCCCGCGTTTTCCGAACGTTCAAACTGGGTTATGCTATGTTTAAGAGACGCGTGAATCAGAATGTCCAACCTTGATGATAAAATTACTGGATTTCGGTTGGCACCACAAACACATATCAAATATTAATATAGAAAACCGCCAACTTATACAAATTTTCCCCCAGTGATTGCAAACTGTTCAGCAATTATACAAAATTCCTAATCCCAAAATTTGCCGAACATATAAAATGAAATTTCTCATATATTTAAATTTAGATTAGGATTAAAATAATACGTTTATTTTTAGGTAGATTTGGACGAGGAATACCTTCGAAAGGGATGAATTCACCGGATATCAAAGTGGGCAGGTATGACCAGGCATCTGATGAGAGCCCAGGTACACCGTACTTCTAAACACGGAGCATGGCTCGGGACAGGAACATATCTGAGGAAAATCGTCGTTGGCGAAAATTACCCAAAAATTATAGGTAAAATTTGCATAAAATTAATGTGATAAGCTGTGTTTAACAATAATTTTTAGGTTGGAATTTGAAATCAAATTGGATTTTATCAAAATAGCCGTTAAATTTTACAAAACTAATTGAAATACATCTGCCTCTGACAGAGGTTGGCTAGTGAATCCTTTTGAATTGGAATTTTCTAACAGACATTGATAGCGATTGTTTTTCGACAGGGGGACAAACTGTCTCAGAGAATCCGTTAATTCACCGAAGTGAGGGGAATATAAGATGTTTAAAACATAAGAATGTCCATGTGACCGAATGGACTGTCAAATGTTTACGAAATAAAAATAAATAATTATTGCAAAATTCTGGAATTACCTTACATTTAATATAAAGTAAAGGTAGGTGTCTCTAGATTCTCTATATCATAAGAAAATACATTTAAAAATGTTCAACACTTGTTACTATGTAAAATTTACAATGTAAAAAATAAATAATTACTGTACAATAAGTAGGCAACCATGTATACACAGGACATTTTGACGAAACCGAATTCCAGCAAATTTTACATGTCTTTCTGTTGACATATCAATGCAATTGGAATGCCAATGCATACAAAAAACTTGTCAATCAGAAGAATTGAGAATTCAATCCAGAGAATGACGCAATGACTTTTTTGCTAAACATTTATTGAAATTCCTTTATAAAATTTAGTTTATTATTGTTGTTAATTACACCTTTGATGACGTTATTGAATAAAATAATCTGACAATGTTTTATCACTTCTTTAAGTTATATGACGTGATTCATAGTTACAGAGACAATCGCTTCCGCTGTCGTAACTTATTCTATCGCGTATGAGCACACGTGGTGATTTTATGTATGTACCATGTGATTCAAAATGATTGTCGTAAGAAAAAAACTGTTTTCCGAAAAAAATTATCTATACTTATTACCAATTTAATGAGCGAAGTTAGCTACATACAAATTTATACATTAAATGAATTTTCTTGACATTTAGCGACATTGGCGTGCGTGTTGTAGTATCTTTCGATTATTTATCTTATAATTTTTTTTCAAATCGTTTATATCTAATATCACAACAATAGTATTTCTGAATACTGTAAGAAAATAAGGGAATTTATCTGTGATAATAGCTCAACAAACAGGTAAAAAATCAATATTAACATTAAGTGAAATAGTTTATTACATTTTATAATTTATAGGCTTATCATACACTTCAGCGCAATGAGTTGTCAAAAGAAAGTATATTTTCATCCCTATAAAGTTTTTATGGTACAGAAACTATTACCATTTAGATCACGATAGGCGATTGAATATTATCATTGGTTTAATAACAATTTAAGGGACGATGACTTGCTAAACAAATCATTTTTCTCAGATGAAGCCTGGTTTTATCTAACAGACTATATCAATTTACAAAACTATTGTATCTGGTCTGCAGAAAAATCCACACGAATTTCGAGAAACGCAATTGCATCCCGTAAAAGTTGGAGTTTGGTTAGCTATGTCCAGGCAACGAATAATAGGGCCAATTTTCTTCGAGGAAACTGTAACAGCCCAACGTTACAACAGATGTTGGAATTGTTTTATTGCAGAGTTACAGAAAATGAGCTCGAAGCAGGTTATTTTCACCACGATAATGCTCAGCACATACTGCTCGACAAACCTGCAATATCTTCAACAGTTTTTTGCTGACAGGTTCGTTAGAGCACAAAGATGGCCACCAAGATCGCCTGATCTAACCCCATTAGTTTACTTCATGTTCGGCTATCTAAAAAATAGGATCTATAGAAACCGCATGCACACCATAGAAGAACTGAGAGATGCAGTTTTGTCACTTAATAATTATACTAATTGTATGTTATAATTTAAAGTAATAAATAAATTTAGTTAAACACCAGTTAGCACTGAATTGTAAAATCATAATTTAGTAAAGTTAAATTAATTACATTTCATTTTTACAAGCAGAAACACCAATCCATAGTCGTTTATATAATGCGAGTTCAAATATAGGTTACGTTTTCCTTATTTATGACAGATCCGTTTACTTTCTTATGTTCCAACCCTGACTTAGTTCAAACCTTCATTACAAACACGCGGCATATACCTGCACCCTGTTACTATCTATAGGAGCGGAATTGACAATCATTTTGAGTCTCTGTGTATGTATGCATGTATTTTATAAATTATTAAAAGAAATAGACCAAAGTTAACCGAAACACATACTATCTTGTTCAAAAACTGGATTATTTTTTGTAGAAGTTTAAAATATTACATCCCTTCGAGAAGCAACTGCAAGAGATGGCAAAATTTCTGCAAAATCGAAACCGTAGAAAAAGTATAGTGTTTAACTCGTCAAAATATTTTTTTTAAGACAGATGACAGCTGTCAAATATATACATAAAGAAGGCAAGAAATACATTTCCTATGATATCTATCGTGTATTCTGCAAATAATTTACAGACAGATTAGCTTTATAATAAGGATGTTATTATCCAGGTGACGAATTACCAACTCACTTTTAACGACTTAATTTGCAAATTTAGCGCAAAATCGCCGGCAGGTGTCCTCGCAGCCCGCAAAAGATGCAAGACGCGCATCGCGATACGAAAAAATTGACAGCAGGTCACGGAACAATAGACTTCTTTATTGTGTGGTATCTTGCGTATGTATAATAACCCGATGGCAGGCTACGTGTGGATGCATTGGCAAGTCGTTTGGTGCCATCTGTAAAGTCAGGTGCAAGGAACGATGTAAACGTACAGCGGAAGCAAATGTTGACGCATCTGCCAAAAAAAAAAATAAATGTAAGTTTATAGGAAACAAATTTTCGAAGCAGACAAAGAACATCATCATCAAAAGGGTGTTGTTTATTTGAAACTCGCTCCTCATTTTAAAAACAAAGTAAACGCGAAATATATAAACTTCCAGCAGCGTCCATTCATCGCATTCTGGATCTCTGCGGGAATATTTCTAGATTTCCGAAGTGCTTCTACAAACAAACAAGCTCCGGTAAACAGTTGGATAAACAAGTTGATCGCGATCTATTCGTCCGACAAACGCCACTCATCCCTTTTTACGATCTATCCGGTTAATTACGTAACGACATCTTAAAGCTTCACCGTTTCCTAGTCGCCTATATCAAGCGCATTTGTTGGTAATTACATTCGGAGTTTATCGCCCCGGATTGCTTCTGTTTATTTATTCTTTATGGCGAACAGTTGCGACTATTAAGAGGCGATCGAAAGTTTCAATTATTAGGTGCGGAAAGTATGAGAATTAGGAGTAAGTTACAAATAGGAGGATGAGTCAATGTAAGCAAGGTAAGCCAGGTTTAAATACAGTTTTGATTTCAAATATACAACGAAGAAAATAAAGTGTTGTTCAGATATTAGTTTTCGTTGAATCACACGCTATGATGAAAAACATGCAAAAACGTCATTTGTATGTATCTATAAAACATTCCAATTCAGAGTTGGTAACAAGTTAATAACGTTTAAAAACGTCAACATAACCAAAAATCAACAAACATAACCTAGTCTAGTAAGCGTAAAGACGGTGACGCTTCGTGAACGTTTCGCGTGGTTTAATCGTGTGTGATTTTAAATCTGAACGATATTTTATTTATTTAAACGTGTTCTTACATACATAATAGGTGAAAGTAAAAAACAGTTTTTCTTTACAAGCAAAATCACCCTTGAAAATATGATAAAACACCTCCAAATGAAAAAAGAAGCTTCAGTTCAGTGTTAGTTTGTTGGTTATGTTCATAATAATAATAATAACAACCAATACCACATAAATCGGAGCTTGCAAAAGTTAACGTAATAAATTATCTGTGTTGTTCGTGACAATAGAAAATCCTACTTCTATAGTTAGAAGGAAGTGACAAACTTCTAGAATGCAGGTATGTCTATATTGTCATTATAATGCTTTCTATTTTTCCGATGAAAATTAGAAGCTTTTAAATATTTTTAAGTTTTATTTAAGAAAGAGAGTTGCTTTTTGATCAGTCGATAATTAATTCATAATTGACCAATTTCATCCATGACTGTATAAATCTTCTTTATCATTATTGCCTACTTTATTTCGTATTAGGCATATAATAACACTGATATACATAAACAGTTTAGATATCAAGAAAGCTGTATAAATATAATATTAATTTTTAAATATACTTACGCATATTGAAGTGTTTACTAATTTGTACATTCATTTATATTGGATGTAAACGGCTATAAATCTATGTTTATGCAATTATTTATATCAGTGATGTATCTGTTTTCGTGATGAATGAAGTAGCTTATCCATATTTGTTTTTTTTTTTAATGTAAATAATTCGTTACTTAGAGAAAAAAAAAAAATGAGTAATGATATATTGTATTTATACGCTGAATTAAATTTTGCAATTTCATTCTTTTTCGTGTTGATAAAAAGCCAGAAATTGCTTAATCGTTTGTGTATCTTACAATTAGTCTATAGTTTAATTCAAGCTTTGAAGGAAATATTACTTTTATCGAAATATCATCCTGAGATGCCAAATTTAAGTATTTACGTATTTAATTTTTCGTATATTGTCGCTCTGAACAGTTTGATGAATTTCATGTTGGCGTTCCATAAATGTCAATTCTGTGAATTTTGTTTGTATTTATGGGTTATGTACTGGAAGTATGAAAGGTGACAGAATAATATTGATTCTAAGTACCTATTATTATTTATTCCACATGAAAATACAGTTCACATAAATTATTTTCTGTTTTTGTACTTATTTTTAGGAAAAACAAACATGCATTTATATGTTGTAGTAAATTTACAAATGTTTATGGTGCGCCTACAAGAAATTACAGATTATTTCTACAATCATAAACTTGTAATTAACTTATATCGGATTACCAATATGAAGAGGTCCATCTTGCACAATGGTAAGCCTATTTGTTTGCTGTGTAATGAATCCATTTCAGTGATGAAAGAACTCAATATAAAGAGGCATTACTCAACTAAGAATCCTATGCTGCACTCATTGACAGGACAAATAAGAAAATCCAAAAGCTTACCGCAAATTTGGAAAAATAGCAGCAAATGTTTCATAAACAAAGAACACAACTTCATAATGTTGTGAAAGCTAGTTTTATAGTTAGTGCAAAATTGGTAGTCATTAAAACCATTTGCCGAAGGAGAATTTATCAAGGAGTGTATGTTAGAAGTTTGCAGTGTTTTGTGTCCTGAAAAGAAAAATGAATTTGAAAAAATTAGTTTGTCAAGACGAACGTATAGAAATGATGGCTAATGATATAAAAACAATTTTGACTGACCGTATGGCTGGTTTTGAATCATTTTCCATAGCATTAGACGAGAGCACCGATTTGTCTGACATAGCTCAACTGGCTATATTTATTCGAGGTGTTGATAAAGAGTTCACTGTTACTGAAGAATTGCTTGCTTTACAGCCGCCAAAAGGCACCACTACAGGAGAGGATTAGTTGGTGTATGCACAGATGGTGCACCTTCTATGGTCGGCTTACGTAAAGTTTTCATCGGAATTTTGTATGAAAAAGCAACTGAATTAAATGTGCAAAAAGATGATTTGATAGTCCTTCATTGCATTGTGCAATGTGGTAGTAAAAACCATCAATTTTATTCGATCCCGAGGGCTTAACCATCGTCAGTTCAAGGCGTTTTTGGATGAAATATCAGCCGAATATGACGACGTAACATATTATTGTGAAATCAGATGGTTAAGCAAAGGAAAAATGCTGGAACGGTTTTACGAACTAAGAAATGAGATAGCAGATTTTATGCCGATAAAAGATAAACTACTATCTGGATTGAGTGACCCAAAATGGATATGTGACTTAGCATTTCTGGTCGACCTTACAGGCCATTTGAATGATTTAAATTTGAAACTTCAAGAAAAAGGACAGTTAGTAAATGATTTGTACAGCCATTTGAAAGCGTTTCAAAACAAAATCCGCTTCTGGGAGGCACAGTTGCTGTCTGGTAACAGTTACCATTTCACCACGCTCTCTGCGTATGAAAATACTGCTTATGCTCAATATGCTGAAGAACTCAAGTTACTGTCGGAGCAATTTTCGAACAGATTTAGCAATTTTAAAAAACATGGAAGACAGTTTCAATTTATTAGCTACTCCAACAAAAAGTAATGTACAAAATGCTCTAATACACTTGCAAATGGAGTTGATCGAGCTTCAAGAAAACTCACTCCTGAAATCTAAATTTGAAGACGTGGAGTTGTGCGATTTCTACAAAAAATTACCTCGAAGAAGACCATTTTCCGGAGCTTAGAAAATTCTTATATATATATTCTTCAGCACTTATAAATGCGAACAGTTCTTTGCAATGATGAAAGTTGATAAATCAAAACATCGTACAAGGCTGATTGACGATAATTTGGAAAATTCTTTAAGTCTTTGTATCAGTGGAATTCATCCACAAACATCGGTGGATTAGTTTCCCAAATTCAAGCTCAAGGGTCTCATTGATTTCGTTGTCACTATTTAACTTTCGTAGTTTGTAATAATTCCAAATATCACGATTTAATTATAATGTTGTACCTATTTTTTTCATTTCATCAGAGTGGGGCTGTGTGGCCGGCCAATCACTCGTGTCACTGCACTGCAGTAGCATTGCCTGTTATACAGCTCGCTCTCAGTATTGTGTTATTTTTGTGGTGTGTTATGTTATTCTGCGGACACTCAATCCTGTTGAAACACGTTTACGGACATCTGTTTGAAAACTGAGTCAGGTACCACGTAAGTGAATTTTACAATAAAAATTAACAATGGATAAATGATCCTAAAGAAAAGGCTCATGAAGATCTGCATCAAAATTCTGGGCCATCAACTTACAAATGAAAGTAGACCTGAACGTCTTGTTACTAATGAGCAGCTCAAGGAAAAATAAAAAAACCCGAAAAACTGGCAAATGAATATAAAAGTAAAAAGAGAAATATGACGAGTTTTACTTAAAATTAGGTTTTACTTGGACTGGAAGCTCAGACGAGCCTAATCTACAATTGCGTTGTTTGTTCAGAAATTTTATCAAACAATTCTATGAAACCTTCTCTTTTAAAACGCCATTTTGAAAGCAAACATGAGAACTTAGTCAAAAAGGAGTTACGGGTACTTTGAACGTCTTTTGGAAGATTTGAAAAGTAGGAAAACACGATTAAAACACTTTTCTGGTGCAGAACAAAATGAAAGTGCTCTAAAAGCTTCTTACAAAGTTAGTCATTTAATTGCGAAGTCTGATAAAACCCATACTATTGGCGAAAACCTAATCCTCCCTGCCGCAGCAAAATTGTTTCTTGTATGTTTGGGAGAGAACGAGGCAAAAGAATTACAGCAATTCCATTATCAAATGATACAGTTTCAAGGAGAATTAGTGATATGGCGTATGACACAAAAGAACAACTTGTTGGAGCAATTCGAGCTAGTTCTTGCTTTGGTATACAACTCGATGGAACCACGGATGTCGCTGGCCTAGCCCAACTGATCGTTTTTGTACGTGGCATTTTTCAAGATGAAATATTTGAAGATATTTTATTTTGTAAGACACTTAAAACATCGACAAAAGGTGAAGATATTTTCAATTTGTTAGATTCTTTTTTTCCGAAAACCAGCTCGAGTGGAAAAACTGTGTGTCAGTGTGTATGGATGGTGCTAAGGCTATGAGCGGTCACATCACAGGGCTCATATTAAAACAGTTTCAACTGAGTGTAAGTGCACTCATTGTGTCCTTCACCGAGAGGCTTCCTTGATCAGAGTGTGAAAATTGTGAACTTCATAAAAACTAGGCCCCTAAAATCTCGTTACTTTAAAATTCTATGCCAGGATATGGGGAGCCTCCATGAGAACTTATTGCTACATACTGATGTACGATGGCTTTCTCGGGGAAATGTTTTGTCCCGTGTATTTGAACTTCACAAAGAATTACATAATTTTTTTACCGAACACAAATCCCATCTGCCTTCTGTACTTACTGATTTTGATTGGCTTTTGAAGTTGGCTTATTTAAGTGATATTTTTGGAAAACTCAACATCTGGAATTTATCCATGCAAGGCAGTGTTTCTGATTTTTTAATATAGAAAAGAAACTGATGCAATGGTAAAAAAGATCATTCTCTGGGAAAAACAAATAGAAAATAACAACTGCGAGCCGTTTGAAAAATTACTTACATTTTGCAAGATAATGAGAAAAACATATCTGATTTCACTGAACTCAAGACTCAAATGGGCCAGCATTTGAATGCATTGAAGATCCGCATAAGAGAGTACTTTCCACCTTTGGAGAAACAGTATAACTGGATACGTGACCCCTTTAATGCTGATGCTATGGATACTAACCTGACTATCTTTCAAAAGGAATACCTCATTGAAGTATCATATGATCCCACGTTGAAAAACAAATATTTGACTGCTGGTACTACATTGTTAGATTTCTGGATCGGTATTGGGAAGGAATACAAAGAACTGTCAAGCATTGCTGTTAAATTTCTTGTTGGGTTTTCCACCACTTATTTATGTGAAAAGGGTTTCTCAAGTTTAACCTATCTTAAAAATAAATCTAGAAACAAATTAAATGTTGAAGATGATTAAAGATTGTATTTAACCAAGTTAAAACCCAATTTTGATAAACTGTGCAAAGGAAACAAGCTCACCCTTCTCACTAATCTCTTTGAAAGTAAGCGCTTTTTGTTCTTTAAATTTTGTGTGTGTTTGTTTTTAATGTAATAAAAATGTTTGTAAACAATATCTCTTTGTTTTTATTTAAACATGATGCGTAATTCAGTTTCAAAGGTTAACACTATACTTCTATGATACATAGAAGGCTTTAAGATTTGTGTAATATTTTAATTATAGTTTACTCTAGTTACCGGTAACTGAGA